>SZWC01005188.1:62834-80774 GCA_023375785.1 Penium margaritaceum
TTTTTTTTTTTTTTTTTTTTCAAGAACAGTGTGCAAAAACCTTTGAATCTGGTTGTTCTAGAAGCTTCTCACCATGTTCCATCATTCTAAAATGAAACCTGAAGAAATTTCTTGGTAGCCTCTTTCATGTGGTTCACTATGGCATACACAGTTTGTGGAGTGCATGGATCAGGGATGATTGGTCCTAAATGTGCAGCATGTCCTTCACCACTAAACAGCAACAAGATCAAGCAATTAAAGAAGCAGGTGGTCCATGTCGACAAAACTTACAACAACGTGGTCCTCAAAGGTTAATAAACAACACAGGTCTGTGGTGCTCCTTACGAAGCTACCTTTCAAGATGGTGCATCTGATCTCCACATTCTAGCAGAAGAAAGATTGTTTCAGGCTGTCGAAAGCCTTGTGAAGCCCCCAGACATGGTCCATGTCTTCCTAAGAACACGAGGCTGGATCATGCAAAGCTCCTCTCCATCAACTGCAACATGTAAGAAGGTGCTGCTCATGTCCATCTGATGGAGCTCCTAGTTGTGTTGTGCGACCATGGTAAATAGTGTGCAACTTGTGAAAAAACAATGAATTAAAACTAAAACCTTGTCAAAACTTACTCCTGGGACCTGGTCAACCCCTTCATAATGAGCCAGGCTTTGTGACTATTCAAAAAAACTCATGGCTTCTACTTGCAGTGGAAGACCCACGTAGCCGCAATGGCCTTGCAGCCTCGGGTAGGTCAACCATCTCATAAACATCAGTGTTCCATTATGGTTTCCAACTCTTCCTTGGGCAGAAAAAGGTACAGCCCGGCCTTCTTGCACGCCGTGAGGATCAGCCAATGGCCTAAAAGTTAACAGAAAAGTAGCTCCCATGCCCCATGGAGCATTGGACAAAGTGGCGGGTACTATGCATTGATGCTCCTCAAAGACAAAGGTATAGCCCAGAGTGGAGCTCGGATGAAGGTCCAAAATGAATTCAGCAAGATCTATTAAGCCATGAGTCTTTGCCCTTGTGTCCCTGCACACCACAGTGTGAGAGGAAGAAGAGAGAACAGTGGCAGCAGCCAGATTTGCTCGCCCAATGGCCAAGGTTCAGCCTCATCAAGGCCNTCGTTCAAGGTGGAACATCCATGTGGGAACAGGACCCTCGCGGCCAACTACAGGGGAGGAGGAGTGACGCAATGGATCTTCCATCGCGACACTCCTTTTGTCTTAAATTAGGTATATGGAATGAATCTGGGCTAGAGTCGAACTAGACTCTAGCCTATTTTTTGGACCTTGAATCGACGAGATATCTCAATCTCAAGCCCCCCTAAACCCAGGAACTATATTTAAACGCCAACTTTAATCCTAAAAATGGCTCTTACACTACATTCCTCCCCCTTAACTTTGAACTATCCCGGTTTGTCTTTGGTCACAGAGGTTTGATCATCGTGTACTTCATGATGCAAACCATGCAACAAGAATCGCAAACAAGATCACAGGTGTGAACTCTTGTCATCCGCAACACGGTTGCTTCACATTCATGTACAGTCAACCACACAATTGCAGATTTTTTCATAATTATCATTTGCATACAACATCCAGTGTTGATTGCGTGATCCCTTGGCGCTTGCCAAGATGAGACGCGTACAATCCTTGTACATTATTCACAAGTGATGGTAAGTTTTTACCAAAGACTCATCATACGTGTACATCGATGACATTGCCGATGCCTTTTGGGACGTACATTGTCAACAATGTCATACCAGTTTGGAAGAGAGTACATAGGGTGAATTTTCCCACATTCCGTGTGGTACGTGCTCAGCAAGCTGTTGTGGTGACGCCTCCTCCCCTTTTCCAAGGAGCGTCCCTGCGACCAATTAACTGAACATCCGCGTGAAAACTTTCTATGTCCATACAACACTTCCCATGTTATTCGGACATGACCTCTTCTAAGGGGTTGTTGCCGAGGTGGTACCTCTACGCAATCCAAGATCCAAAACGTTACTTGCATTCAACAGTATACATAAATTAAACCATCTTCAAATCCAAGGGACTTAAGTCACTTCACCATGACCTTTTGGGTCAGTGAAGCATGGTTTGACTACACCGTGGCTGTTATGATCTCTTTCGGACATTGGGTTTGTTCCAACAAATTGGATGTTGGATTTATTTTGTAGATCAATATCGCATAGGCGGTGCTATACCATATCTTCTGGCATGATTGGAATCCATCTGCATGATGTTTGAAGAACGTGTCGTATATGAATAGTGCACTGGGTCACGATGCCATCATCTTTGAGGCGTTTCTTAAAACATCAGAAGAACCTGATGAGATGTCATTTTTCAAGACCCATCTTGAAGGGTCCCTTCACATCAATGTTTGGTGAGGACACACTGGTTGTTTTTACTTTGTTTCAGTATTGATTATGACTTGTTATGTGCTCGGTCGGACTACCAAGATGTGGATGCTAACACATTGTTAGCACAAAGATATCGGCTTACAAGGATCTCCATGGTCATAAGCTTTAGACACAAAACCTAGACATTTTTGTATCAAGTATGTTGTACTTGGTTTGTAGAAAACAATGCGATCATCATAGTACTTTTGAACTCCATTCGTGTAAAAGGAGTGTCGCCCGTTTTCTTTAAAATGAAATTTTCACATAACTTTGGGTGAACTCATGTCTCCGACATCGGTTCTCATACTTTTGTCTATCAATATCCATGACATTTTCACTCATCGAGTTCTGATAGACCGAAGGTGTTGCCTTCAGATTTTACAATTGAAATTCAGTCGATCTTGTCATACGCTAGAGAGTGACTCTTGTAATTTTTGACTACCGCACTGCGGCGTCTTAAACCATCGAAGAACCATAGAAGTATCTCCGCCCATCTCTTGCACATTTGCAATTCGAATCGACAATCATCCTTGTCCTTTGAACAGAGTTCTCAGTACACTCATGCACCTTTTTATCATTGGTACCAGTCGGGTGCCACAATTTGTATCCATCACTCACCAAGTGAGAGGGCGTCAATGGTTTCACTGTTGAGAATTAATTTGAGTGTATCATTTTTGAAACATTCAATCACGAGCCAAAGTTTGCATTGGCCATTACTAATCATGCACCAAAACTTTGAAAGGTACTGATGCATCCAGGTACACACTATGAACAGGTAGCACGATGTCGATTCTCAAGGATTAAGGTCGGTTTGCCAACACATGAGGTGTGTTCCACATCTCATAACATGGTCATGACACAGGCGCAGTCATCAAATGATCACATTTGCCTTTGATAAAGTGTAACGCGATGGGACGTGTGAATTTCAAACGAATCCTGCACCCACCAAACCACTTGTTTGATGAGATTTTGTTTCCATTTTTATCCAAAACATCAGCTGATATTGTCAGCTTGGTAAAATGTCACAAAACCGTTGTGGTCATTTGTCTGTCCAACTTATCCCAAACTTGATTTCGTGATCGACACACCAACAGTCCGTGGATAAGATTGTTGTGCATGTCATCCAAGTTTTCCATGCATGTTGTGTACCCAATTTCACGTGGCTAAAGTACAAATGTATGAATCGCATACCTTGATCTATTGAAAAGATGGTTGTCTCTTGCACTTGGTCATGCATGCTGACCTCTTGCAGTCATTCAAGCCATGCATGTTTTGGAACTTGTGCTAAACCGACTAGGTTTTTGTACCACGTTCCACTCGAGGATACGGAGGAGATCGTTGACCTTTAGCATGGTCCAAATTTGAGGAAATCGTCCTCGTCACACATGTGATCCGCCCGTTGAATTTTGGCTTGTACTTTTTTTAGAAGTACCTTCCATACCGCTATCGGCATGATGAAGTTTTTAGCTTCCATCTCGGTTGTCACTGTTGGTGACAACCGAGACCATTGTGTTTTTGTTACACCGTTTGGGCATACATCTAATCACCACAGTTGTCTTTGATTGTTTCTAGTCATGCTTGTCAGTATTACCATCCTCGATATCGTCGCGATGCCTTGCAAACGTCAGACAACGTGCTCCTGGTGCTTTGAATAACGCGCCTGACGCACTTGTCCATAGAACTAATCCATGCATAGATGGTATGCTTTTGTTTGGTGGTCTATCGCAAGCTAGCCTAATGAGGCAACCAGTTCGCTAGTTCATGCTAGTTGATACAATGGGGTGCGATCGGCACCCATGTTATCGATGCAACCAGCATCTTAGGACATGTGTTGCACCATTGACACTAGTATACCTAGTCCAACCAGATCTCCCAGCCGTAGTGCATTTGGCACTCGTATCACTGGTGCATTTGGCACCCATAAGAAAAGTGCAACCCGTAGCTTTGGTCAATCGCGCAATCGATGTTTGTGACAACGGTGTGTTTGGCACTTGTGTCAACGTTTTAACCAACACACTCCCTGGCCATGCATTCAATACTTATGATGAATGTGTGTTCAACTCTTGCATGAATGCTACAAATGCATTTCTATTTCAGATACATTCCAAGTACAGCTGGCACTTGTCACTTTGAGCGGTCGACCCTCGTGCGGGGATTTCCACCATCACGTGTATGTTGAGTACGATCGGCACTCACATTCTTGTTTTGTCAAAATGCACTCACAAATGACCTACTTTGCATCCTTGGTGCAATCAACACCCACGTGGATACGCAATCGGCATTTGCTTTGTTTTTTCTCCGTAGACCATGAACATTACAATCTGCACTAGCATCACGGATGCTTTTGGATCCGTAATTAAAGTGCAATTGGCACCTCTTCAATGGTGTATTGGACACCAAAAAAATGCCTACAATGAAACCGTGCAATCGACGCTTGTGCAATCCACACATTTCTCATTTTTGCGGTAAGTGGGTGAGTCATTGAGTGGTCGCAGCACGTTCGCTACTTTTATTATCTTGTTTAGAATCAAGAAGTCATCTTTGTGCACCTCACCGTAGTGGTTTGCAACCCAGTGTACGCCGTAGTGGATCTTTTGTGCAAAAATAATTTGTTTAGCACATGTACAACCTGTGTTTAGCCATGTCGTGGCTTTGAAAGGTCGGCCCTTCCGGATTTTCTCACAAATTATCCCAAACTTTGAGGATAATCCACAAACATTCAAGCACTTTCTGTGCTAAACTTCTTACATTGAAACATTTCCAAGAATATTCCTTTCAGGACATGGAAAAATATCAATTTCTCTCCCTTTTGTGCTTCGGAACAAAAAAGAGAGAATTTTAGGACTGCTCATTTTTGGAAGATATCAACTAGAGCTCTTGAATTCTTGTTCCAAAACCCATGGTCAACTTGATCATACGTTTGCGTTCGACTGTAATATTTTTCACAGTTTCTCTTTTTTTAATGGATAACATAGAATTATTCAAATTGAGGATTCATTAAAAATGAACAATTGTTTTGAATTTTGAGTGCCTTTTCATATACTTGGTATCTTCGAAGCGTCACCCGGTGGTATGTTGGGAAAATCGGTCTTCCCATTTTCCGTAGATAGGGAAACATTTTAAAGACGATTATTGAGAACTTCTCAAAACATTGTACAGATCACTGAGCTCCATGCCACTTCTTATGGCGATCAAAACCCGGGTGCAAATAGTGAAACTTCCTTTGTTTCTGCTACCAAGTCAAAATTTGCGCTAACAGAAAGATGTTTACCACCTCTGACTTGATCCTAGGAGTTTTTTAACATTAACAGGTTGAACATCCGGCTGCGCTACTTGTGCATGCATAACACCGGACATAGTATATTCCCCGTTTTGACATCGCCACACCTTGTGTAACGGGCCGGAACCTCCAGCTTCTACTCTGAGGTGGTCATCAAAGTTATCAGAATGGTGTTCTCAGTCTGCGTCAGGTGTTTACACACTTCACAAGACTGAGGGGCAATCTTCATCAACGACCCAGAGCACGTAGAATCGAATGATTTGAGTCTCCAGACACCCACTTCCTTTTTTGACCTTATCCATGGTTTTGGGACCCAAACCGGGGGTTTTACCTCAAACTTGTGCGTTCGCACAAGTTCTTCCGTTATTTCATGTCCAAGTTAAACGCAAACCAACTTCAATTTACACTTTTGAAGTACTGGCGCAAAAATCGACACGTGCAAGGTACGTTCACGATTTTGCACTAGGACCTCTTGTCTCTCGTCCCTTGTCCCCCTCCCTCACCCTCACTTGCTCGCTTGCAAGGAGGGCGAGTAGGGGCAAGGGCACGAGGCCACAAGGCCTCACCCTTGAGGCCCTCGTGGCCCCTCAGTCACCGATTGGGCTCAGGCCGTGATCGGCGATTGGTGGCTGGCCTGCTGGTGGCCGGCCGGTCACTTGGTCGGCCGTCGACCGTCCAGCCGGCTAGTTGGCTGCTGGCCGGTGGCCAGCAAAGTGCTTGCCGTTGGCCAGCACTCGCTGACGCGAGGGGTGGTGAGCAACTACCCCTTACTTGAGCGAGGAGGGAGGGTCGAACCGGCCCTCCAGCTACATTCCTCCCCACTTATTGTGAATTGTCTCGGTTCATAAACAATAAGTAGAATTGACAGATAATGAGTCATCAACATTGTGAAAGAAAATGAATAACTTCAATCATGAGCTAAACATGAACACGTGCATGGCACTTGCCCCAAAGCTACAGCTTGTCGGTCAGCACGGCTAGCGCCCCCCCTCCTTTAGGCTGGAGCGGTTGCGCGACAACCATGTTGCGCGTCCCTAACCTCTTATGGCTACAGTCCATGAATGATGCCCTGCGGGAATGTTCTTCACTTTTTCCGCATTTACATGGTGCCCCCTGACATGCATTGACCTTTGCAAGCTACGAGCTCACTCCAATACTTGTTGACCACCCCTGTGGGCAACCGAGATTTGGGCTCCCATGAGTTATGTTTAGGTCCACACCCGGCCCAATGAACGAGGTATTCACAAACAACCCACGACCAGAGTGTACGCTCTTGGTGCTGGAGAAGACAAAGAATCTCGTATTGGCCGTAGGGGATAAGGAATGCCGGTGGTGGTTGAATGGTTCCATCTGCCGTGTATGGATCCAGCTGGCTCATATGAAGCACGTCATGTATCATCATACTTGGTGAAAGCAGCAAGCGGTATGCCACTAGCCCGATGCGTGCAACAATTGGAAACGGCCCAATCCACTTCTTTAGAATTTTTTGTACCCCTGGCAACTTTAGCCGATGATTCCTAGTGCTAAGAAACACTGTGTCACCGATGTCAAACGAGACCTCACGACAACTTTTGTCGGTACATGCCTTTTGTCGTTGTCAAGCAGCTTGAAGGTGACCCTTTGTCTCCTGTAACAAGAAGTCTATGCGCTTGACAAAGTCTCAAGTAGAAGGAACCTATCCTCCTATACTCCCACTCTTCACCAAGAAAGAGAGCACCACTGGATGCCGATCACTGTTTAACACAACGATGTGAATTATTTAGACTCATTCACTTAGTTATTCACCGCAAACTCCGCCCGCGCTAGGAATTCATCCCAGTCATTATTGGTAGGGTCCACGTACATACGGAGCATTTTTTCAGAGTGCAGTACATACGCTCCATTTGTCTGTCAGTTTGAGGGTGATATGCTGTCGACATTTGCGACTCACTTCCAAAGTACTCTTGAATCTTTTGCCAGATTTACTTGTAAAACTCATATCTCGATCGAAGATAATGTGCAACGACAAGTCGTGGTACTTCATGGCACACTTAAAGAAGAGACGAGCGGTCTCCTCTGAGTTCACATAAGTGGTTGTAAGAATGTATTGTGCCATCTTTGTTAAAAGATCCACAACCACTAGTATTGCATCGCGGCCACGTGCCGTGTCCAGAAGATCAGTAATGAAGTCCATGTTGACGCATTCCCATGGAGTCCCAGGAATAGGAAAATGTTGGAGGAGTCCAACAGGCTTCTTAATGATAGCCTTATGCTAAAGACATGGGTCGCATGTCATGCAATAATTCCATAAATCTACAATCCATCCTGGCCACCAATAATGGTCTGAGAATGCCTATATGGTCTTTTGAGGTCCCACATGACCTACGACTGGCGGGTAGTGGAACTGGGAGATAATCTTTGTTCGAAGGTCTCCCGAGTCTGGCATAACAATTTGTTCCTCATGTCAAAAGATTCATGCGGCATCCACCGATCCATACCTGTCTAAATTCCAAGAGTCTTCAAACCAGGAATCCACACAGTATCCCATTCGAATTCTGTTGACAAAACCGTTATAGTGGATAATCTCTCTATATGGTTTCTGTAGAGATGATGTGTGCTCTTATGTTTGCACTGTTGCCGTCGTAGTGGACATAAAGTATCCATCAACCTTTGTGGTTGCTTTTATTTTCATAGGTTGTCGGCTTAGTGGATCGGCTACATTGATTTGTCCTGGTCATTTTTCCCATGTGAACCATAATCGACTCAGGTATTCGCTCCAATGCACTTGTCATCTTGATAGGTTCGGTTGCGTCTCGAAAACACTAATGGGCTATGATTGGTCACAACTGTCGCACACCCTTCAGCACCCTCGAGGGAGCAATGCCACATCTTGAAAGCATGTACTATAGCCAGGAGCTCTTAATCCCCATTCGTGTATCGCGTTTCCGGTGTTCATATGCAGCTAGGTGAACATTCTGCATGAGGACAGCTCCAAGTCCTACTACGATGCATCACATTGAACCTGCCACGGTTGCGATGCATCTAGGAGAGCTAGGACAGGCACTGTGGATAGAAGCTCTTTGACTTTGAAAAAGGTGTTCTCGCAATGAGATGTCCATTGCCAACGCACATATCTCCACGTGATCTTGGCTAGAGATGCTACCAGGGTTGAATTCCCTTCCATAAACCGTTAAAAGTAGTTTGTAGGGCCATAGAAAGACCAAATGTGCCCAACATTTTCCGGGCGTGGCCAGTCCACCACAACTTGGACCTTTTGTGGGTCGACACGGATACCGTCTTTACTGACAATGTGTCTAAGGTATTTGAGCTCATCTTGAAAAACCTTGCACCTGCTCACTTTTGCGTAGAACTTCTATTCCCAAAGACTTGCGAGCACTTTGCGCATATGTTCTATGTGCTCTTCCATGGATTTGGAGAAAACTAGGATGTCGTTCACTTAAAACAAGACAAACTAACCGAGTTTCTTGGCCAACGTTTGGTTCATTACTCCTTGGAAGGTTGCGGGGGCGTTTGTTAGCCCAAAGAATAACACCCAGAACTGATAGTGTCCCTTGTACGTTCCAAACGTAACTTTGGGCACATCATCTTACATGATGCGGATGTGATGGTACCCTTCAGACTAATCCAAGGATGAAAATACTTTTGCCTCTTGGAGTTGGTCAAACGGGTCTTCAATCTTCCGTACAGGGAATCAATTTTTCACTGTCAGCTTGTTCAATGCACGATTGTCCACGCACATGCATAAACCACCATGCGTTTTGTTCACCAAAAGGATCGGCACACCGTACAGTGAGCTACTTGGCTCAATCCACCCCTTTTCATGGTACTCTTTGATTTGGCATTCAGCCTCTTGCCTTTCCGCTAGACAAAGGCGATACATGGGTGTGAATGGAGGAGTCACCTCTGGTTGCAGTGGAATCGTGTGGTCCATGTGCCATCAGGTGGAAGCCCAGCCGGTGGGTCTTCGAATACATCCAAAAACTCAGCCAATGGAGATTTGGTCGCTTGTGATGTGTCTTCCTTTATGTTCTCCTCCAATTTTTTAAGCCAGGCCAACAAGTATCAACAACCTTGTCAAATACGTCTCTTGACCTGCATCGTAGACTAGCTGGCATGCACTTCGAGTCGGGTCGGTGACAACTCGATTCTCGAAATCAACGTAAAGCAACGCTGTACTTTTTGAAGGATGAAACACTTTGGTTGAAAACATATTAGAGCCTTGTTTCTACGGAGTAAGGGATGGTCTAGGGCCACATTAGACGGGTCAAGAAGGTGTAGTACCTTCAACATGACACTCTTTGTATACCCTTGAATAAAAGTTTTTGCTTTACAGGTACCGATCACGGGTACCATACAATTGCTACCCATAAAAACTCTGACATTTGAAGGCTCGTAATGTAGGCCAACGTATCAAGTAAAGCCAAGGCTAACAAAGGAATCACCTCCTCTAGTGTAAGCAAGTACGTTGACGGGAGCACCAGCTAGGTGATCTCTGAACTGCATCGTCATGTTACCTCCACTCTTCCGAGTGAACAGGCCAAAAATGGCATGCTGAGTTTGTGATAAATACGAAATCGGTACGGTGGGCACCGCAACTCCCATGATTCAACCACTCGAGTCCACATCTTGTGGAAACGCGTAGATCTGGCTAGCACCTTTCAGTCTTTAAATCTGACTGGATCAGAATCGTTGACTAAGGGCATCGCGAACGTTATTGAGCTCATTGCTTTCAGGGCATCTGCTTCAATCACTTCGTCTGACAGTTCATGCGCAATGGTTGGTGGCACTAACAGTAAGCACGTTCAATCATGCATCTCGTCCGATGATGCAAGATTTAGTGGACAATGTCAATCAGTAAGTGTAGAATGAGGTTTAATGAGGGGGGAGAAAACAATAGAGAAATTTGAGCTCGTAAAGTTTTCAAATTCTCTTACATCCTCATCTGAAAACATGAATGCACACTCGCGGTCGAAATCTACCCTTGAGTGGTCCCAACTAAATCACTCAGGGGTGAGGAAAACCCACGCCACGGCCTTGTCCATTTCCACGGCCGGGTCCATTTCCACAACCGCAACCCTGTCCACCTCCTTGTCCGCGGCCTCCTACACCAACATCCCCACGAGGTACTACTACTGCGGCTAACGCCGCGACCTCTTTTCCACCACTAGTGGCCTCGAGCCACTGAACCCTAAAGTGGTCTGGCTACATGCAGATGTGGCAGATTCCATCGCAAAAGGCTGTGTTGCGACGTTCACGTGCCGCCTATAGCTTGTCATTTTTGCGGCTGCGCTTGTGGTTTGGGGTCTTGTGCCCCCCAGTCTTCTTGACTGGAGGGTCCGCGGGCCGCTTGCCATTTTCCCCGTCCAACTGCCCGGCTGCTCCTCCATCTCACGCAGTGTCCATGCGCATGTTGTAGCCTTGCTGTGCATGCGTGTTTGGCCATGCATCCGAGTAGTGCTTAGGGTTCGTCAAATACACTTTACTCATGTAGTTTCGCACCGCCCTCCAGCTTGTCCAAGCCAGGCCAGTTACCGTTGTGGTTGTCTTGTCCTTCATCTTCTCGCTGAGAAGCTCTCCATGCAAGTACTCCAGTAGCATGCACTTCAGGTACTTTAAGGTCTGAGTCCCATCGCCCTCAGTGAAACTCTCGGCTTCCTCCACGAGTGCAGTGAACTGGCTCAAGTAGGCTTCGAGTGAGCTACCCAGTTGCATGAAGTCCTTGATCTTGTAGAAGGCATGCTGTGCCTCCCCACGTTGGGTCTACTTCTTACGCATAACACAGAATGCTACTCACGACATGGGCTGCCACTCGAGGTGCCGCTCGTGTGCACCCCACTCCTTGACCACATACTGGAAGAGATTATTTTCAAGCCGCATCGTGGCAAGGTTACCCCACTGACTGAGTGGAGCCTTGTGGACACGTAGAACATGCTCCATGCAATTCAGCCAGTCTGTCAGCTTCATGCCCTTTCAAAAGATCTCCACACTGTGGAGGAAGGACATGTTCATGACCGGCCCCAAAGTTGTCAAGGTAGGGAAGTCATCGCTATCACCGCCAATGGCATCAATACCTGCGACGCACTACGATTTCTCTTGCATCCGCATCTGGGTCACGCCCTGTACAAACTTGTCAACGTTGTCACATTGGCGGCTTACCTCATGAGTGGCTAGGTGCTGAAGCTGGCGATCACGATTGAGGTCCGTGATGCTCTGCCCGACATGGGTCAGCAGCTTGGCGAATGCGAACTTCAACTCTGATGCCGTCAGAGCTTCGACGATAGCCTCTAGGGCCTCGTGTTGTCCATGCACATTTACCCACTATCGCAAAGTACGGTTTGCGTACATGCCTTTAAGGAGTCCCGCCTTTTGGAGGAGGCTGTCGTCTGTAACGACGCTCTAGTGGTCGCTGGTCTGCCCCATTACGGCCACATTGTAGGAAGGGGGGTTCGCCCCCGCTCCTCCGAGTGGTGCCGCACCTCCACCGTTGGTGGTGATCTTGAGTCGGCCCACCGCCTCAACAGCCTACTTTGCAAGCCCGTGGCGGTAATCACGAATTGCCTTCGTAGCGACGTCTTCCGGTCCGTTCTCATAGGATCTTCCCACGTGGCTGTGTTTGGAACCTTTGCTGCTCTCTACAGCCTCGCTACTGTCAGTAGCTTGTGGCGATCAGGCTCGAGTTTGCCACATGACGATGGTGATGATTGCAATCCTCATTGCCTTTGCCATCGTTGGCGTCGTGCTCTTCATTAGGGTCCACGCCCGGATGGTCTCCCTTGATCGCGTCTTCGGTCGCATGGGGGTCATCTTTGTGTGTATCGGGCAGTTTTCCGGCTTCCGCACGCTTCTCGGTGTCGCCAAGGTTGGTGCCGGTTGCCTTCGGTGGTCTGTTTGCCTTTGGTTTGGCAACCATGCTCACGGCGTAGGCTCCAAAACTTTGGAGTCTGCCGAGGACGTGTGGTGAGGCCGTCACCACCTTACCCTTGTTGGTCTTGGACGGTCCAGCACTTGCCATCTCATTACCCATGGAACCAGCACGTGAAGACCATTGTGAGGATCACCCCACCACTTTGAGGAGCTTTTGCCTCTCGAAGTCTCCTTGCTCTCACGATCGGTGGGGTAGTTACAATTTTGATTTCTACTTTCCTAGGCCGACACGGTCGGCACAACCACGTGGTAAAAAAATACTATTGTTCTAAGCCGCCATGGTTTGGATTTTAGGAAAAACCCTAAGCTGTGACTCACACCACTAGGAAAGATAAGAAAAACCTAGAGAAACAAGCAAACACAAGGTCAAGAAGCTATGATAGTTTAAGCAGTGCTCAACAACGTGAGGGGGAGGCGAGGGGTCAACTATAAAAGTTTGTAACCGCACACGCCCTCCTCACTAATCTTATGTCTTCTTGTCTTCTTGTCTTCTTGTTTTCTTTTCTTCCTTGGCCTCTTCTTGCATCTTCTTGGCACGCCTTGCATCCCCTTTGAGGGACCTTCCTCGTGCTCCACAACAATGTGGCGGCCTCCAAAAATTCTCAAAGTGGCATCTTTCTCCATTTCCTTTTTCTCTCAGGCTGTGAGAGTCTTTGGTATTACAAAAGGGTACTGCCCCACGTTTTGGTTGAAGGGGTTTTGAAGGAGCCATGAAAATGGGGAAGCTTTGGTGGTTCTTGGAGGGTGGGAACTCCTCATCTTGTCCCACAAAAATTTCCCTAGCCCCATGGACATGAGGAAAAACCAGAGGGAAGAGGATCCACCAAGTAGAGCTTTGTTCTAGCTCTCTAACGCACTTCACGGCATTTCAATCCGTGAAGTGTAGATGCCATAGTCCCTTTTGGCGTTTCTACTAGTGCTTGTAGCTGCATGTCGTAGCCGCCATTTCCATCAAACCCTCGGGCGCGAGGGTCGTCTGGCTCTGAGAACCACTATAGCGGGTCAGAACCTCAAGCTCCTGCTCTGAAGTCAACGTCGGAGTCTGCACATTGGTGTTCTTAGTCTGTGTCAGGGGTTTATCCCCTTTGCAAGACTGAGGGGCAATCATCATCAATGATCGTGAGCAGGGACACTCGAATGGTTTGAGTCTCCGGAGGCCCATTTATGTTTCTAATCTTACCCTTGGTTTTCGGACCCAAACCGGGTCAGAGGTTCTTACCTCAAAATCATGCGTTTGTATAAGTTATTCCATCATTTGATGTCGAATTTCATCACAAACGAACTTCAATTTACGTTTTTGACATACTGGAGCAAAATTGTCACGTGTGAGGCATGCTGTCGATTTCGCGCCATGATCTCTCATCTCTCGTCCCTCATCCCCCTCCCTCGTCCCTCGTCCCTCGCCCCCCTCCCTTGTCCTTGCTTGCTCGCTTATGAGGAGGGCAAGCGTGGACGAGGGCACGAGTCCACGAGGCCTCACCCTCAAGGCCCTCGCGACCCCTCAGCCGCCGATTGGGCTAAGGCTGTGATCGGCGGCTGGCGGATGACCGGCTGGTGGTCGGCCGGTCACTTGGCTTGCTGCCGGCCGTCCAGACGGCCCGCATCCAGCTGGCCGGCGGCCAGCCAAGTGCTGGCCGCTGGCCAGCCTTCGCTGAAGCGAGGGGTGGTGCACAACCACCCCTTGCTTCAGCGTGGAGGAAGGGCCAAACCGGTCCTCCCGCTACACCTTGGGAGCCATGTCCCCACCCAAGTAGAGAGGCGAGGAGGCAGAAGCTCTATCACCCACTCAGCGGGGTGCTGCCACTCACCTGCACCCTAGCCATGGGCAAAGAGCAACGGGGGGAGAGAATTCGCCTCGTCTTTCCCCCCTTGGACGCCGTGGGCACCATAGGCAAAGTGGAGGGAGAGGCACGACTTCTCCTCCCCCTTCGCGCCGTCGGTACCATGAACGACGGGCCTTCTCCTCTCCCCTTAAGACACTTTTGGTGCCATTGTTTTGGGGAATGGGAAAGCACGATCCTCTCCCCCCCCCCTTGGCGCCGTCAACGCCATGAATTGGGGGGGGGGAGGAGGCGGGTGACTCGCCCTCTACTGTCTTAGGCGCCGTCGGCACCATAGACGAGGGGGAGGGGGAATCACAAGCTTTTCCTCCCCCGTGGCACTGTCGGTGCTATGAACCAGGGAGGAGAGGAGATTCTTCCCCTCCTCTCAAGGCCATGAGCAAGGAGGAGAAAGACCGACCTGTCCTTTTCCTTCGCGCAATCAGCCTAATGGATGAGGGGAATGGGTGGGGGAAGCTTGCCCTCTCCTCTCTAGATCGACGGTAGATGTTAGCTTTCACAGGGACCGGCCAGACAGATGGAACCCTCAGACTTTCTTTCTCGTGGAAGGCTTGACTTTGATGCCAATGTAACAGCTGTGGGCTGTTTTGCGACTAACTATGGAACCAAAACGTAGGCCCTCATAATATTTAGTCCAAGTAGGAGAGCGAATGGTTGCCAAAGCCATTTTAGCTGAGACAAACCGCACCGTAAACCACAGGGTCGTTGTAGGGCATTTTTGTAAACATGCAATCTAAAACCCTATCGTTCCACATGGCACATCCACGTGGGAATAGATACCTAGTAGCCAACTTGAGGGAAGGAGGAGTGACCCAATGGATCTCTATCGCGAAACTACTCTTGTCTTTAACCTGGTATATAGACCAAATCTGGGCTAGGTTCAAACTAGACTCTAGCCTCAGATTGTTTGTCGGATCTCGAATTGACGAGACATTGGTCTCGTGCCCTTGAAACCCAAGAACTATATTTAAAGGACATTTTTCAACCCAACAATGGCTCGTACGCTACAGTACTACTCTCATGCACTAGCACCATGCAGTGAACCTCCCACATAGGAGTGGGGGTCAAAGAACTCACATAAAGAGAGTCACTCACTAGGTGTGTGATCATTGTGTTTTTGTACAANAATTGACGAGACATTGGTCTCGGGCCCTTGAAACCCAATAACTATACTTAAAGGACATTTTTCAACCCAACAATGGCTCGTACGCTACAGTACTACTCTCATGCACTAGCACCATGCAGTGAACCTCCCACATAGGAGTGGGGGTCAAAGAACTCACATAAAGAGAGTCACTCACTAGGTGTGTGATCATTGTGTTTTTGTACAAAAAACGAGTGCATTGTCATAATACACTACCCCCATGGAGAGGACCCCCCATATAAGTGGGTGCCCATTGTTCCATATGAGATAAAACCCTACACTACGTACCTGATCAGTATATTTCTATGTGGAGAATGAGCGCACAACCATCAAACACTACCCTCATGCACTAGACCTCCCCATAAGGGTGGGGATAAAAAGTTCCATCACTCACTGAGTGCATGATCAAGGTATTTTCATGTGGCAAAACAGCGCATTTCCCACATGTATTAGCCCCATGCACAGGACACCCATGGGGATAGGAGTCAATGTTCCCATAGAAGGCAAAATCATGCACGGAGTGCATGATCAGTGCATTTGTATATGGAGAATGAGTGCACGTTCCCCATACACTAGCCCTACGCACTGGAACACTATCTACGAATGGTGGTCCAATGTTCCAGGTGAGAAAAAGCCACGCATATACTGTATCATCAGTGTGTACTTGTATGGAATTCAAGTGCATTGCCCTCATACCCTAC
The DNA here is from genome assembly GCA_023375785.1 of Penium margaritaceum. NCBI lineage: Eukaryota > Viridiplantae > Streptophyta > Zygnematophyceae > Desmidiales > Peniaceae > Penium > Penium margaritaceum. Next base: position 79,099 of record SZWC01005188.1, read on the forward strand.
CCCCATGTACTGGACCTCCTTAGAGGAGTGAGGGTCTAAGGATCCACATAAGAAAAAATCACACACCAAGTGTGTAACTAATGTATTTTTGTATGGAGATAGAGCGCACTGTCTTCATACGTTAGACCTGTGCACTAAACACCTGTGCACATTCAATGTTCCATATGAGATAAATTCATGCACTGAGTGCCTGGTCAGTGTATTCATGTATGGAGAATGAGCACATTGCCCTCATACACTACCCCCCACAAACTGAACCTCCCCATAAAGGTTGAAATCCAATGTTCCATATGAAATGAAATCACACAATGTGTCTATGATCACTGTATTTTTGTATGGACAACGAGTGCAATACCCGCACGCACTAGCCCCACACATTGGTCCCCCTCCATGGAAGTGGGGGTCAAAGGTTCCATACAATGTAAAATCACGCAGTGAGCCAGTGACCATTGTATTCTTATATAGAAACTAGGTCACTGCCCTCATAGACTACCCTCAAACACTAGACCCCCAAAGGAGTTGGGTTTAATGTTCTACATAAGACAAAAGCATGAATGGAGCATGCGATTAGTGAATTTTTGTATGAGAACAAGTGCAGTGTCCATTTACACTAGCCCCATGCACTGGAGCCCCCTATTTAGTGGGTTTCAATTTTCCATATACGCCAAATTCATGCACTTGGTATGTGATCTGTGTTTTTCTATATGGATAACAAGTGCACTGCCCTCATACACTACACCTACACACTGGGCCCTCCCATAGGGGTGGGGATCTAATGTTCCATGTAAGACAAAATCACGCATTGAAAGCTTGATCAGTGTAGTTTTAAATGGGAACCAATCACACTGTCCTTGTGCACTAGCTCCATGCACTGAATCTCCCTCACACGAGTGGAAGTCAAAGGTCCCATGTAAGAAAACATCATGCACTTAGTGCGTGATCAGTGCATTCTTGTATGGGGTAAAAGTGCACTGCCCTCGTACACTAGCCCCATGTACTCGACCCCCTCCCATAAGGGTTGAAGTCCACCATTTCCATGTAGGAAATAATCATGCAGTGGAGGCTTAAAATAGGAGAAAACCACACACCACTTGGACACATTGAAAAACGAGTGTGAAAAGAGAGTTCCATTTATCATACCTCACCTCAGAGCTTAATAACTCCCATTTCTTTAGCATATCAATGTGTGTCCCATATTATGCACGATAGTATGGCCAAAAAATCTAGCAAGGCACTGGCCGATACCTTGTTGTTTCTTCCTTCCTAACAGCTTCCCTCCTTTCCTCTTTTCATGTTTCTATGGGTAACTTTGTGCCTTTACCTTCCTTGCGACAACTCCTTTTTATGGGACACGACCCCTCAGGCAAGAATTCCATGCAAGTAGAAGGAAAACTATGTACTAAGAATCAGTTCTTTATTATCTTCTTGCTGACCACTTTTAGGGTAGTCAATAGGCCCGTTCTCGTTCTTCCATTCGTATTCATGTTGAAAGCATTTCAAGTGCCAGAGCTGACCCTTCAACTATTTTCCATGCCTCTATAGGTCATTAGTCACTTTCATCACGGAGTGACATCTTGGCAAGAGTGCAATTGACAATGGTCGTGCTCAAAGTTTGATGATAGCCTGAGTTGGCAACTTCAACCAGGTAGCTTGCACTTGTCACAAAAGGCAACGTT
>SZWC01005188.1:81153-102733 GCA_023375785.1 Penium margaritaceum
TCAGGTGATTGGCTACATATGCGTTGTCACCGCCGGCGGAGTGGCAAAAGTGGGGATGGTCTAGGTACCCACGTCGACAACACTTATCATGGAAGCATCGCACATAGATAATTGGGGCATCTCTGATCCAACAAAAGGACTATCGAGGGCCATTGAAGGTGGGGCTCCCTTGAGCATGGTAGTAGTGGCACAAATGGGAGAGCAGAGGCCTTGACTAAGGCAGTTACAAACACAGTGGCACGGTCCAAGGTGTGAGTAGAAGTCATTGTTGTTACTTGGATAACAGTTTGGGTGGCAGTTTATGTGGGAACATCTGTCGTGGTTACTACGTCTATGATGGTGACGAGGACGGCCTTATTGCTAGTCATGCAATCCGCTACACTCACAACTATGGAGTCAAGCAACGACACGTCAGAAGAGTGTGCCAAAGCTGCACAATAAAGGGGAGAACGAGAAGTGAAAGGTTGTTCATGGTGAAGAACTATGATCCCCACCACAAAGATATGTTGAAGGGACTACCGCCTTCGTCAGAAGTAGTGGACATCATGGGCTGTTTCTGGATACAACCAACATCGCGGTTTCCAATTTGTCTGTTGATTACGACGCTCATGGGCATGCCAAAATGACCTCTTCCATGATGACCTATCAAGGCACAAGCAGAGATGGAAGATATATCATACCTTTTGGGAAGCCTTCACTGTGGAGGTAGGCCGTATGGAAACAGGGTTGTTTCGAGGAAAACTATTTGGGGTCCATAGTGGATGAATGACAAGGTAGGCTGAAGGTGTTATGTGAAGTATAGTTGATGCAAGAAACCCGCTTAAGCTCACTCCCCTTGAAGTGGTTTGGGTCGCCCTCCCACTGCTTTGGATGGTGACCTTGATTCGAACAAGTTTTCGAGCTCACTTCAAATGATCAACATCTAGCTACGTGTTGGAGTTTGTAAGGGACCATTTGATCCCTACTTGAGACCTAAGAGATCGACCACGTTTAGAAGAGACCATTACAAACACATGTGTGGTAGCCTAAAAAGGCACGAAAGTTTAGGAACTAGTGAAAACCGTCCACACAATGGTGCTTTAGAGCTCCCGACTATGGCCAACCTGCGAGATTGCTCAAGTTTCATTTGGTTTTCAAATGATTCATTTCCTAATAGCTTCCTGATTTCTTCCTTACATGCGCTCATTAAGTGTTGAAAAGCACTCATGAATGAATACAATAGNACACCGAAGGAGAAGGTGTGTGGCAAATGTGACGCTTGTATCGCATTTCGCTTTGGGCGCTTTTGCACGAAGCCTAGTCGACTTGGGGAAAAAACCCATGTACAATTGACTCGTAGTACTTCAACGGATTTCCGGTTACTTTCGTCTCCCCCCTAAAACCATTTTCTTGCACGTGCAAAAGGTTGGAAGACTAAAATCCTGCATAGTTGAAAGGAGCTCCCCAGACCCTGATACCGCAAGGCCTGGGAGGTGCCCTAACCTAAATGAAACCCATAACCCCTAAATGCTACAAGTGGGTTTTGCCAAAAGTCTGATTTACGATTTTGAGGTATTTTTTGGGTATGAGGCGAAAACATTATGAGTCAATGCCCTAGAGGCGAAATATGAAAATCAAGCTCGGCGGTGGCGTGGTGCTTTGGGCGATGTTTGTGGGCTCGCTATCTCTCCGTTCCGCTATTCACCGGCCGCACCCCCTATGAAAGCCAAAAACCTTGATTGCTTGTCCACTATTCTAGGCCGTGAACAAAGAGATGGGCATGAAAACATATACTTCACTTTTCGACATGATGCCAAAATCATTTTTAGTCGATTTCCACCTCGGAATTGGATCAGAACAACAAAGTGGAAAAAATCTACTTTGTTGTTCATGTATAGTGTACAGAATAGTGACAACGGCCAAATCATCCCCCCCCCCCCCCCACCTCCTGGTCTCACCCGTTGCGCATAGCAATCTACTAGCTAAATTTTTGTGTCTGCATTTCTTGATTTTCGCCTCATACCCACATTTTTAGGCGAAAACGTTGACAGAAACACGTTTCTGAACCCCCCTTCGTAACAAAGGGTTGTGGGCGTCATTAAGGTTTGGGCTCCTTCCTGGCCTCGCGGGAGCGGGGCCTGAACGGTTCCCTTTTAGCAAATGCGGGGTGTAGTCTTCTCAACCACTTACCACATGCAAATAAACCAGATATCCAGAGAACAAACTGCGAGTCAACGGTAGATGGCCACTTTTTCCGGTTCGGCACTGGTAGTCGGCAAAGGCGCCCTCTTTACAAAATAAAGAACATCCATATTCAGTCACAAGATACTTGCTTCTTTGACACTAAATGAAACAGAACAGGATCTGCCATCGAGAGTGGATAAGAAAGTGACGAGAACATTCCTACAGAAAAGACAGGAGATGCCTCGTGGTCAGACTTCATTCATCCGGACAAAAGCGAAAATGGACTTGGTCGTCTATCCAGATTGACGGCAGGATCGATCATGAGGATGTGCACTCATCTCTAAAGACAAAAGGGTACCAGGTTGAACTCCTATCCTAAACCATTCGCCAACAGAATAGGAAAACGGCATCGAATTGAACACTGGACAAGCGGCTCCATCGACTCCTAGTTCGCGTCTGAGGGAGGATCCAGGCCGTTCAAGCGGTGTTTTTAAATATAGGCATACAACAAGCATTGTTCCAATATCATTGTTGTTCTTTTTTGCCAAACACAGCTTAAAGATAACAATAAGCTCGGAGCCGTGTACATCGCTGTTATATTTCAAGCCATTTGGACAATGGATCAGACCTTTCGGGTCGGTTCCCATCTCTGGCGCCGGTTCGATCGTCAGCATATGGAGAGTCCGATTTCTGGAAAGTGCTTGCCTTCGGGGTGATGCTGGGTGTTGTTGAAATCGGTTGTTGGGCTCCTGTCCGCGTGGTTTTGACCTTCCAGTTGCCTAGGTTCCTTTCCAGATAAACTCAAGGCTTCCCTCCTCCAACAATCCTAGCGGGCCCCACACAGACACGGATGACTGAATGGAATCGGCCCAACAATCCCCGTCTCCACCAATCGCGTGCGAGTATTGATAGTTGAAACCTCGACATGCGTCTGCGTTCTGAAAGAGACGCTCTGGATCTGACCGGCTGCTCCAGTCTTCTGACCGGCGATTACGATGACTGTTAGGCGGCCCGTAATTCGTGGACTCCGCATGTCCTTCAACAAAATGCGCAACGAACTGTCCGATAGCGTCCAACGACCAATCTCAACGACAGCCTCACCCTTGCTTGTTCGGTTGCACCAGGAATGTTTCAGTCGCGGCCAACAAACCAGCCATGTTTGTTGTTTTCACGCGGCGGCAGTAGATGCCATAACCAGCAGGTACAGCACGCTTTCCCTGATTGTACGCCATTTTGTCCTTACCTGCCGACTTTTGCCATTAACGACCACTGAAAACGGAAGCCGGCTGTAGCCTTCGGCGCCGCTCGACTCATTCATGCGTGAGTATCTGAGCAGCTAACGGAAATAAAATGTACAAAGAGACCGCGGCTGGAAACTCTGGACTGAGCTCATCAACTAAGGCGAAATCGGACAATTCGGACAGCCTAACTGAGTGGCCGAATGTGGATGACCTACTTGAAAAAACTACTTGATGCACCACGCTCGACCATCACATATCCAGACAGCTTCCAACATGAAGCACAAGGATCGACGGTCAAGTTCCCTTGGATCTAGCACATCCCATAGAAAAAATTCAGCTTTTGTTATACTCATGCACTGTATAAGGCTGACAGTTCGGATCGCAAGTTGAACGCCCGTTCCTCAATCGTCTCCATTTGGGATGATGCTTCGAACAAACGTGCAAACGTTTTGTCCGAAGTACGGTCAAAATTAAAGACTATTGAGGCAAAGGGGTATGCCTTACCACCAGACCTGTCGGCGTCATTCAATGCACGAATGCAACGAACAAGTAAAACTTGTTTCTGCGTTCTGTTTTTGATCCGGCCGATAATGACCACAAATCCTCGTGGCCTAAGATCAAAATCTATCCAGTCCATAAAGTGCAAATGTAGGGCATTAAGGCAATCACGTATATAGGTTGTGCACAATTGCGCACTCAGTTCGTCTCTCCAACTTTTTCAAATTCTCTTCATTTAATGAGCTTAGTCGAGAGTTTCCAATTGTGACTCTAGACATGGAAGTACCCCGCGTGTTCCACCAGTGGAGAAATTTCACACACCTGCATGATGATGCACAAGCTGTCTCAGATGATCGATAAAGAATGTGGGTGGGCGACAAATACTACAACACGTCCAGCTAGCTCAATGTATGGAGGGGAAATAATACTATGCATAGTGGTGCCCAGAGTGCTATTAAAAAGACAAAAAAAATCTCATCAGTGCATATGAGGTGTAGACGAGAAGTTAAGAGCTCAAGTGAAACATAGCATCAAGATCACCGACCAAGAGTGTCAAAACAACTAAGATAAAGGAAAGCTAACACCACATAGTGCTGTGTGGGCAGAATATTCCCACAAAAAGGAAAACATTTCCTATACACCAGGTTTATCAATAGATTACGCGTACCTTGGATTGAGCGATAAAAAGCTGTAGGTAGGCTTTATCATCATATGACAATAGTTAAAAAACTCTAGCGGAAACAAGAAGAAAACATGTGTACACAAATGTTTCCATTTTGAAATTCCTATGAGGTTGAAATGCAAGGTAAAAATGGTTGTAGAAAGATAGATAACAAGAAGGACATGATCAAAAATCTTTTGCATGACATTGTAAGCTAAACAGAGATTGTCCCCAACCCCATGATACCAGCCATTTAACCTTTCATTGTTCACTCCTGGGGTTTATCCCCTAGCTGAAAGACCTCAACTCACGAAAGGATTTCAAAAGTTACTTTGTATGTAATTGAACCACCAGTAACACTGAATGCATTCAAACTAAAAGCCACACTAAGGTCACACAAAAGGAAACTTTGTTTCTACATAAGTTAAAAATTAAGGCTTTTTGTTTTTGATATCCAACACATGATTATGACGAGCAATGTTTGTACGGAAACATTCATACCTTGAAAGTTCTGTGACTCACTAAGAATGAAACATGTAAATTTCACTCATTAAAAAAATACAAACCACTTGACGTAATGGTTCTCTTTACTTCAAAGGTATATTTCTAAAGAATAGATTCTTATTTATTTTAACATCTTTGGATTTCTTAATTATGCTATCACGGCCTCAGTCCATCAAATACCCAAAAGTAAAGTGAAATTCAATTCCTTCACATTAATACTTCTAGCATATTTTCACAAAACGTTTCAATTAAGTAAAGAAAAGCTTGATTAAGCATTAGAAAACACGTGTGCAAACATAATCTAATCATGGAAGTTTCCTTACATGAGATTACGATTTGTAAGAAGAAAATTCATGACCTTTGCATTATGAATCATGATGTTACCATCAACTCTGCATAAATGTCCACAATTTCAACCTTCTTCATGTAGGTTATGCACTACCATTGATAACTCTAGCCATAATCCATTGTAGATGTAATGTTATGATAATCAATCCCTCTTGCTATTAATGCCACATGATGAATGCACATCTTGGATCAATCCAAATTGTCAAACTTTCACTCATCATCATGGTTGAAGAGAGAAATCATGACATGAAACAAATGAATGAATTTTAAAATAACGTATAAGGTTACTATATCTTTATGTATCGGGATTGTTTTTCTTTGCAATCCATTTATCTTGCCCTTTAATCCACATAGATTCAATCTCATTTCGAAATGTAAAAAACAATCATATTTTTCATATGCAAAAGTACGAAAAATTCCTTTGCAACAAAGCCTTAGAAGGAAGGGGAGATTCTTATCGTTATTTTCAAATGTTGTGGTCATATCCCACCAGTTGTAAAGGTTTTTTAGTACATTAAACATGTAAGTTCAATTGTTTTAATTCACGATCTTGAACTAGGAATGTACCATTTTCAACTGCATTATCATCCATGTGCTCGTACTCCATGCAACCCAAAAGATTTCCTCGTCAGAGGGACCTATGTGATGTTGGCTTAATATCTTCAGGGTAAAATCAAAGCAAATTAGTACATCATAATGCATGTGTCATATGAGTGTCATTTACCAGATTTTGAATAAGTGTTCCATCATGCACACGAATCATAGACATATAACACATTCTTTGGCTTCATGAATCTACCTTTAGAATAATAAGCATCTTATCATGTTTTGAATTTCCCTTCCCACACTTTGAGTTTTGGTGTTTTTCATTATTCACACAAAAATACGCATTTCCAAATACCTCGTATCCAAAATTTATTCAGTCTAAGGTCAAAATGAAATAAATGTACTTCATTTTGAAATTAGTGTACCTTGAATGTTACATGATTTCATACAATGTGTAAAAATGTTTGGATTTATACACGTATTCTTGCATAGTGAGGATTTACATCCCCTCGAAAACATTGAGTAGAAACATCTAGTCATTTTCTTGTGTGTGACACCTGTGCCTAATTCATATTCATATACACAAAAACATGCATCTATTTTAATAAACTTTATATCTCCACACTTTGCCAAGTATTAATTATTAGAAAAGCCTTTAGATATGTGTGGGAGGCTTCTTGTCCATGATATTGGGTGGATGTTACATTCATGGCCCACAATTTGCCACAATAATGCGGTTAAAATGTTTTGTGAACGTGTGTCTTCTTTATGACCCCAAAGTCATTTGTAAGCTGTGCATGCAAGGTTTCGATAAACAAAAATAAAAACCTCATGAATAAAGATATCACAATGCACAATAATGAATTACGTGGTCATAATTTGCAACTAAAGTTTTTTACATTGTTTTTTTAAGGATGTTATAGCTGCAAAGCGACTTTTGCCTTTTCACTAAGGTAAGATTATGAACTTCCAACTAACCCACTTGAGGGCCGATTTGAGGTTGCCAGTTTATCCATGAGCGCGTGGCATCAAGGCCTTATAGTTTGATGGTGCTGTCCTCTCATGTTTTAAACGTCCTTTTTTTCCTTCATGGGATGAAAGAAACAACGGGAGATGAAAGAAAGAGAGACGTGAGGTTCACAAAATGTTTTCTTTGAATAATCCATTATGTCACACATAGTGGTAATACAACATCAAGCTTCATGAAGAGCAAATAAGGGGGGAAATGGATTTCATGGTCTCCCCCCTTCCCTTGGAACCCTTAACAAAAGAGAAAGGTTATCATGAGATGGGCTATAGAAACCTTATTGTATATAGATCCATCTTGATCCTTCATCAAAACTGATCCAAAAGAAAAATGGAAGTGATCTCTATCTTGTGAACAAAGGACAATCGGCTTGAATAGTCATACGCTGAGCCCTTGAGATAAACCTCCAAACTTTTGGCCCCTTTGTGTATGGGCCAACCCTTGAGATGAAGTGCAATTGTCTTGTAGCAAGAAGACCAGTTTTAGAAACTGGATTTCTATTATGTGACTCTCTTGATACAGACTTGTAGGATGAAATGGACTTGTGCAAGACAATGCTTGGAGAACAAGGAGATATGGAAAAGGAATGAATGTTATGACTTGATGGAAAAGCGAAAAGAAATTTATAGAATCTTTGGGTAAGATTGAAAGGCTTAGCACAAATTCTATGTTTCCTTATGTAACTGCTCCTATGACTGTGCAAAGAGCCCCTCACCTCTTAGAATCCCTCTACTTACATGAAATCATGCAAAACATCCATCCATTGTGTAATAAATGCTGTGATGCTTCCTTAAAACCAATGAACACCTTAACATGTGGAGGAATGGGCAAGTTATTGTAGTTTGAGTGCTCTGCACTTTAGGGACAATTGTAGCATTCCTTCCATGGATTACGACGGCCATAATCAACCTTATCTATGAATGCACATTTAGATTCCATCATGAATCTCCCATAGAAGCTTCTGAGCCTTCCATCATTGGCTAAGGTTCCATCAAAGAGAGCACTGAAAACAATGGGCGATACGGTTTCCTTGCCTTAATGGGGTCAAATGGATGTTGTTATCCATTTTGGAGATGTGCACCACCCTAATTTTTTTATCATCCTTTTCTTTTCCTTACATAAGTTATCCTGCTTCCTCGGCAACACTTGCACGGTTATTCCATGCACTGTTCAATCATGCAATGAAAAAAGGTTTTTGATGCCATGAAAGAGATGACAACAATACCTTGATCGGCACTCACCATAAAACTAACCCCTATCCATGGGACAGTGTCTCGATGCCCTCATGGCATACTCAAATACCGTCATCTACACAAGCATACTTTCCTTGAGGATCCAAAAACTGTGTTGTCACGAGAAGCTGCCACCCTTTTCCATTCTATCATTGTGCAAAAAGGCCCTGACTAATTTCTAACTCGCCATGAACACAAGACAAGGAACCCTACCCATTCTTCTATTCAATGCAATCTAGAAGCACTTTCATCCACCAAGAACCCCCTTTTCCATATAGTGCTTGTATTATAGTTACAGAATCCATGTATGCATCCTGAGGAGCCACATGTCCCTCTCTTTGTAACCATGCTAGTGCTGGTGACTAAGGTTACGGCCTTGCAATGCGACATCTTCACCTTGCCAATTTGGCAAATTGAGATCTGCTCCCCTTCAATACCAAAAGATTCAGCAAGAACTCCTTTTCCATGTTCCAGACATGGATCCAATTCTTGATGATGAAGAAGACAAAGTCATCCATTACGATTTTACGATCAAACACATTAGACAATGTACCACCCATATGGATGGTTTTCTTGACAAGAGGTCCACCGCATTTCACCAATATGGGTATCTGCTTCATCGTCCATGCACCCTCTTAGGTGTAATAACAACCCCGTCCTTGTAGTCAACTTGTTGTAGAAGAAGTAACCTACGGTACTAATTAGCATGTTATGTAACATCCTCTCACCCATGTAATCCTTAACTCGGAATCCAAAGACATACCTCTAGGGAAACCATTAAAAATTCCAAGCACTACTTCAACCATCGATAATAGAAAGATAACAACATACAAGGCAAACACCAATTCGAACCAGTGCTACTCTTGTGGATGAATAATATAAGATAGTGGGAAATCCTTCCCTAACTATTGTTGCCAAATACATTGCTTCGCCTTGCGCTTAAGGTGGTACATCCTCCAAGGACCCTCCTGGACGGAGCAATGACACTTGGCCTTCATGTTAGAGGTGAGGATTACTACACCTATTTATTTGGTCAAGCTCGCATAGTCTCTTTTTGAATCGGAGGAGACTAGAAGAAGTTATGTAACTTCCTCCCACAAATTCCTGTGTTCAACGGCTGAGATTTTCTTTCCTTGAAGAGGCCAAGTTTAATTCTAGCATCTATGTCCATGGAGGGAATGGACCCTAGAGTTTCAAAGTACACACTCTTCTCATGATTCGAGTAATCTTGGCAGCAGTATGCCAGCCTGCGCAAGAGGTCGCCCCTAACTACGTGATGGCCCAACTACCTAGAAGAGGTGGCGGTGCTACGTCCAAGATTCAAGCTACTTTGTTGAGCTGTCTTGCCAGACGTTGCCCATGTGTGGTCTACGAGTTTTTCCTAGGCATGAGAATCTAGAGTCAGTTTCTACAAGAGCTTTGTTTGTTGTACTTTTAATCGTACTATAGTTGTGATTGACTACAGTCATTGAGTCCCAAAATTCTCTGAATTCTTGCTTTTCACACTATCTATAGTTTCTCTCCAAGCACAACTGTCCAAGTAGCATGAAACGTAGCCCTTGCTACACTTCAAAACCACAACACGGCATGAGAGCAAGGTCTGTGCTGACAGCATCTACAGTCTCATTCCTAACTAGTGGTGTTTTTTCGGAGGAGCTATGGAATCCTGTCGCCTATGCTAGTGAGCAAATGAATTCTTCAAGCGCTCAAGGTGGGATCGTGCCTGCAAACATTAGAGGCAATGTGGATTACATGAGCAATATTGAGATGCATATTTCAGGTGCAAACGCTTGACCTCTTGATGAATATTCTGTCTTGCATGGTTTGCGCATGGGGCGTGATGAGGGTCGCCATGTGGCAGAGGAAGAAGAACATAAGGCGGAAGAAGCGTAACACTCGGCGGATTGTGCAAAGCGCATGGCATTGCAACAAGGAGCTACGTGCCTGGTTGTTGATCAAAAGACCATGGCATTCAGGTAGTAACTTGGTGCACATGAGTTACCTTGCCAATAGGAGTGGTTCTAAAGTGATGCCTAGGTGAATTAGTTACAAGAGTAGATGGCATGGATGCAACAATAGAACGAGTTACAACAAGAGCAACCGCAATTATGACAAGAGCAATAGTAGCAAGATCAGTTTAATCATGCCTAACAAGCTTCACAAGCATCATGAGCACATCTACCTCAGCCATTCCCTCCAATCGTCATGCACTAGCCCGTCATTCCTTCACAGGTGCCACAAGTAGCATTCGCACAAGTAGTAATGCAATAGAAGTTTCCAGCCCAAAAACCACAAGTTCCATTGGGCATGCCCATGATGGCACCATTTTAGCCATTTCTCAAGCAGCAATGCTTTACAAATACATGGGGCGACCACATCCAATAGTGGAGTTTGTATTGCAAGTGCAAGCATGAGTAGCAAGTGTGCAGCAGTGTCACACAATTAACCCAACATCACCAACACATGGAGTTGGGTATCAGGGGTTAAAGGACATTGTGTCTGCAGTTCCAGACTTTCTCCATATGCATAAGATAAATGATTACTTCGATGTCATCACAGTGATGAAAACAACACCTAGACAATCTTTGACCAACCTCAAAATGACATTCCACGACTTTTCATAATGACTTCCATGAACAAACTAAAGTCACATGTAATATAATTGTTGCATGATCTAGACTTACCATTAAAAAAAACCCCACAGCAGTTACACATTCGACAATGGAAAAATGTCCTCACGCCTAAGAAACTGAATGGAAAATTGTACTCGAAAATGAGTAAAAACGTGTACATGGACTTTAAACAAAAAACACTAGGTAGTATTGAAACCTATAACAAGTATCACCTTGTACAATGAATGTATATCAGTGCCAAAGCTACATGATATGATTTCGATAACTTCTACAAGATGTTAGCATGTACGAATACACATTTTGATACACCAAATTTATAGTGTAGAAACTATGGGTAATCAACGATGAATTACTACACTAGGAAGTTGTAACATCAAAAATGAAACATTATAGTATTGGCTATAAAATGTTTTTTAAATGCTATATGTTATAAGAATTTGAATTTGTAAAATCTTTTGTGTATTCTTCGATGTTGTTACATGCTAAATTTTAATTCCATTGATGCCATGTGGTTGTTTTGGTGGTAACTTTCAAGCTACGGTTTTTAAACCTCTTCATTTTTGTATGCAAGCATCTCTCTTTGCCGAATTATCAACAATTGCTATAGGAGGGTTGAACATAATAAGAGAGCAAATACTTGCAAGGAGAAACAATTTTTTTCCATTTTTTGTCTATTACTCTTTGGATTTTGAAGATAAAGCTCACTCCTCTGTTTTCTTTAGTGTCTTATTTTGTGCAGGTTTTTGGAGCAATTATGTTATGGTAAGTTATGGCAAGGAGGAACACCATAGTACCCAACCTCGTGGTACAAACTATACTAGAAACAAATCCAACAGTAATCATGGCTTGTAACACAACCCAAATGAAACATTTTGAGATTCGTAAGCAAAAACAACGCACTAGGCGTGCCATCATGTTCATGAGAATTCCCACTGTGACCTATGAAACAGGTAAAGAAAACCAAAAGAATGTGGATTAGCTCACATAGAAAACAACAATGTTGTTGACAAAACCTACAACCATTGTTAGCGTCGAGAAGAAAACTCAATCTTGTGCAAAACAGCCATAGATTTATGAAAAGTTGTTTGTAACATCAATGCTGCCCAAGGGTGTCAAAATCAATCAAGAAGGCAATCCTTGAAACTTTCAGATGGACAATGACATGGAAAATGTCATATGATACACTAGTCAAATGCTTTTTAAGGATGTCGCCGAGAGGAGTGACTCATACTCAGCACACATGGTGCAAGTGTAACACCAATGATAGGAGTGAGGGCAAGCCCATCCCTTACAACTTACGCACATCTCCATTCAATTCTTTATCTTTTTAAAGGTGTGAATCTGTGCTATAATTTCGTCAAATTGAATTATTTGCACAAGTTTTCAATGCTCTAAAAACCAATGTTCTTGCTTGGATGACATAAAAAAAAGATTGGGAGACCGCATTGTAGGTCCCCTTAATGCAAAGCATAAAAAGTCTTGAAGTATATTTCTCACAAGGCAACATAGTATTTCATTGAACTCAATACGTTAGTGCACAATGTGACAAACATATGTTTAGCACTTGTTTCTCTATGTTTTAGCTTGTGATGAAAATACCATTGGCAAGAAGGACAACGATCTTGGAGTTGGGCATGAGTACTTCCTTCATCCTAGGTGTGGAGATTTCCTATAAGGGCATTAACTTCAACAGCGAAATAACTTTATGTGGGAAATTTTGGTACATCCATAACATTTTATTTGTTTGTTCGGGTCATCTTGCCTATACAAAAAAGTATGTAAAACTTGTAAATAGATGGTGTAAGAGTGAATAGTTTAATGCCTTAAAGTAAGAGCCCTTCAGAAGACCTTTAGTTCATGTATGTAAGAAGTATAATTTATGTAAGGAGCACTTTGGGTCTTGAGAAAAATTGAAGGAATTCAACGAAATGGAAACATCACTTGAGCCCATTATAAGAAATGAAAAAACACTAAAGGGAGCGAAATGGATTAACTTGATAACTAAGGATGATTTGCTTGATAACTACAAAGACCCTCAATGATTTTGTACAGTTTTTTTTAAGGTCTTCGAAGCATGAAGTTAGAGGACGAAGAACAAATTATGTTTGAAAAAAGGGAATTCAACAAGTAACAAGGTGTAGGGCTTTTATATGAGTGAATGATTTTGAAGAAATCTGGAAAACTACTCATTTTCATGGCCAAAACATTGTGTTTATCAAGGTTATGGCATATGATGGTATGCTACGGTGTTTGGAGATATTATTCAATAACCAGGATGGGAGTTAGGCTAACCAATTTTCAAATAATAAAGTCAATAAATCATGAAAAGACAAGCATAAAAAAATCATTTCGTGACATAAAAGACATATAGGAGTCACCAGAGCCTCACAACACCTAAAACCGTTTTAAAAGAGCTGTTTTATAACCACTTGAATTTGAGCCTTAAAAAAGCTCGATGATGGTGAATAATAGGTTGTGGTGTTTTGCATAGCTTCCATGCATCAGAAAATTTTTTAAGCGGTAGGACTCAAAAAAATGTGAAAAAGGCCTTCGCTAAGTCAATGTGGGCCATTGTCAAGATTAAAAAAACATTGATCTGACTTTTTTCTAAACCTTAGTCACATTCTTAAAGACAACTGAGGACAGAAAAGGGATCACGAGTTTCGATATAGGTTAATGTAAAGAATTTAAGGCTTTTATATATAAGTGAATATTTTTCATTTACTTTTTCGTACCTCATTGAACTATAATGCACGAGACCTTCCATTTTTAAGAAGATGGATAATCAAACATACTAAATGATGGTATTACAATTGATGAGAAACACTATAGTGTGAATACAACAAAATTCTTTATGTTGTAAATATGATCGAGAATTTTGGATCCATTCAATATAAAACCCAAATGTGTATGTTGAATTCAAAGGCTTCCTCACGATTTTGACTCCTCTTTTTGAAACGCAATAATTCAGCCTGTCATTGTACATATTGCGTGTTCATCACAAGATGTATTTCTCTCATTTTCCCTCTGACTCAGAATAATGAAGGAAACATGATGATGAACCCAAAAAATGAACGTGTTGCTCGACAGTGAAGAGCTTAAATCTAGTATTGTTTTCATTTCGAAAAGATGTCAAAATACATTTTCACGTACACACAGTTCATTTTTGGTCATTTTTAACTAGATGAAACTCATGATAAATCTTCAGCGATATGCATAGAACATCTGGTTAATGGTGATAATCCTCCTTAATTTGTTTGAATAAATGGTACGGTAAAATCCAGTTTTTTGTGTGCTTGAATTGAAGCATTTCTTCACTCAACATGGGTTGCGTTTCTTGACCAACCCGATTCAGTTCCATGTAATTCTGAAACAAATTTAGGTTAATAAATGAATATTTATCAGTGAATACATGCTCCATGCACAACTAAAAACCGTGAAGGGCAAGGTGAATGAAAACAGGCCAAAGTGATCAAATAAAAGTAAGAGGAGTTCTAACATCTATTCAAAGATACATCAAATGAACTCTTCCAAAACATTCCTTCTAGACACACAATTCAGTCTAGACTAATGGGATGTCTTAAATCAGTAGAGTAACCAAAGATTGAACGTTGAGTCATGCATGTTACTGCAAAAAAGAAAAAGAACAAAGTACCTTACGATGTTGTTTGTTGATCACTTTTGTGAAAACAATTATGGTTATTCATGCATATGCATATGATTAAGTATGAAATAAAATTTCAATGAAAATGTATTACTCGTCACCTTGAATATAGGAATACCTTGATTGCATACCTCGTCGCTATTAAAAGAATGCAAAAAAATCCATGAATTTCCCATGTTTGAAGCTAATGCATGTAAATAATTTTCAAATGAGTATGGATAGAGGCATTTTTGACTTTCTTCATTTGTGCTTAAAAGAACTAAGGCATTGTTTTTAGGAGAATTTCTTTGGAAATGTGAAAAATTCTTTTTGAAAGGGGTTATCATCGAGCAATGCACCATGATGAGCATTCATTAAGATTACAATGTTCAAATGATTCCATGTTAACTCTAGAATGATGAAAGAGCTCCTTGTAATGAGTTATGTATGGAAACAACATCTAGATGCATGAAAGAAAAGTATTTGGGTGTCAAACTGGAACAATTGTGTATTCATGTATCAAACTTGAAAAGATGAAGTTGAGAACAATGTAGTTTAAAATCATGATTTTTGAGAAACAAATCGTACAAAGTTATGATTTCAATGTGGTTCTTAATTTGTTTTTTGGAATAAAGAATGATTGGGTGAGGCTTTGGAAATTGAGCTTGATACTTAACCTTTCGTGTTCTACATTTTTATGATGATTGTCTGAATACTGTTGTTTAGGGAAATCGTTTTGATGCGCTCAACACACTAATATACAACTTCAATGATATCGTAGTGTAAAAGTTGGATATGATTTTCAAATTTCCGCACTGATTTATTCATGCCATTCGTACCATTCAGGTTTGCTCTTCCTATTAATGTTTTGACATCTTGCTTGTTTCAAGTACATATAATGACATGAGAGATTCTGAATTTCCCAGCAAGAGTCTATTGTATATCTCATGATTGATGAGTAAATGTTTTTTTATTTATCCATGATGATGGAGTTTCAGAAGTAATTGTCGCATGAACTGTTCACTTTAACTAATAAAATATCTTTGTGATGACTGAATTTTAGAAACGTTTTCCATCCTCATGTTCTATTTTTCAATCCTTTAATTCTCTTTGCTTCAAGAATAATCATTACTAATGTTGACGAAGTTTTGGTACATGACTTATTTAAGGTGAGTGTGGTTCACCTTCTCAAAAGGATTTACTTGTGGTTGATTAGAAGTATGCAAATTATTCATGGAAAATCAATTTACTCTTCATCTTGTTGCATTTCTTACCAAGTAGATTTAATATCACTAAACATGACTAATACTCCATTTTTTTGTTTGAGGGGTGATACATATGGATCCTTGTAGAATTTTATTGCTTAAGCAAGATAATTTCAGGAAGAGAACTCTTTGTCCATATAAACTATTCAAGATTTGCATACTTGTGATTTTCATTTTTCAGATGAGGGGGCTCTTGAATGAAATTGTGGAGAACGTGTGGATTAGGGCATCTAATTTTGGATTCTTGTCAAATGTCTTGTACTTGTGGAATTCATTCAAAAACTTTCTTACATTTGTTAATTTTTTTGGGTTGTTAGGTTTTGCTTTTGTTTTAAGTTTATGTTTAAGGCATCCCTATAAGGAAGCGTGGAAGGTGCCTCCACCTGAATGAAACCTACTACAAGTAAATTCTATGTGATGGACTGTTTAAATGTTTTTAAGCCATAACTTGATATTTTGTCTACATCTCCTTAACCTTTCATTTAAGGTTGAGCAAGTTATCGTTTTGTGTGAATATCTTTCATTTTTTAGTCCTTCAAATCATTCTAGCCACGGTTTCACTCATAGGCCATGGAAAAAACCCATACGTTCTCGTGTTTCAAAAAAGTTTTTCATCCAGTTGGAGCAGATACTAATCATAATGTCATGAGGAAGGAAGAAAACGGTCTACGACTAAGAAAAAGAAACAATGTATTGAATGCTTGTATGGTCTCAAGTACCTAGGCTTGGTAGCCAATGCACCTTTGTGCAGTAGCCTTCACGGCTAAGATTTGTGGAGCTTACATCAGCAAGGGTTGAGTGGATAAGTGCAAATTTATTTTAGTTGGAAGTTATCTTAAGCCCCAAATGATTGGGCTTCAATGCAAATGAATTCATTAGTCTCAAGCTTTCATGATGAACTCATTAGTCGTGCCTCACAACGCTTAAATAGCCACGTGTTGTTTGCACCTCTCACATGATGAAGTTTATAAGAAACATTTGGAAGAATGTTGACGTAGAAATTAATGCAAATTGCTCTTTATGTTTTTTGGCATTCTACACATCAAAATTTTGAGAGGCTTCAACTCTACCCCTCTTTTTGGCTCCATAGCCCAGTCTGCCAAAAGAGGCCACAAAATTATCATTGCAATAGCATTGTATCCAATCATGTTGTGTAGAGCCCTCCATAATCATTGGATTCTAGTGAAATTCACTTAATGATTGTAGATTACCTGTTTGCTATGAATCATTTGTTCACTAAAGCAAAATTTCTTTCGATTTTCCTTTGTTGTTAATTCCTCTTTTCCATTGCCTACCTTAAGTCGTTATGTGCGTAGTTTTTCCACTCTTAACCTTCCAAGAGGACTCGAATAAAACTCCAAGGATGGAGATGCTTTTGAAACACTTTCATCACTGAAGCTTTCCTCTTCATTTGAAATGCATTGTCATGCCCATTGTAGCCATACCTCACATGTGTCCTATCGGTTTAGCAGTACATGTCCAAACTCCCTCCACATGGAATAATTTCCCTCTGTGACTACGATGTTCTCCACATTGCCCCATGGTGCTTTGACCTTCTTATTAGTATACTATGCAAATTTGGCCATAAACCAAGAAGTTGAGTGCCAATGGAGGAAGCTGTGGCACTTTTTTCTATCCAAAATGACGACATGCAAATGTCGTCATTTTCATTTGCAAGCCTTCAAACACTGTTGTGCGATTGTTGGTAGGCGATTCAAGCACGTAATTGACCTCGTGCTCCTTCTAGCTTGCAATATCATGAGCCCTTCATCCTTTGCAGAAATTGAAACCAAATTCTAAACTCTTCTTGCTCCTTCTCATGGTTTATACATTTAGTTGAGAAGTTTGATGGTGCCCATGTGGCTTCATGGGTGTCTTGTGATAGGAAGGCCCTTAATTCAAGAATAAAAGTAAACACACCCAGTATTTACTTGTTTTAGTGACCTTTAGTGAGTTGTTAACTTGCGTTCATGCTCAATGGGAAGGAAAAACACACCACTGTTTGATGTATCATGATGTTGGCACCGAAGGGTTGTGTGTTGTGGATGGTCATTATCATCTCCCTGGTGCTGGTCGTGGTATATTTTGATACACCATTACACCCTTTTAAAGTGTGTGTTATCACTATAGCAATGAAGGTGTGGAGGATGCACCAGTTGAGTCCATGTTGCCATAGAAACTAATTAATTTGGGGCACTCGCCTTTTTTGATAATGTCAAGCAAATCATTGGGCAGATAACTCATACCTTTGACACATTTTATGACATACTAGGCTATTGCCTACGTGTCAAGCATAACATATCCTTAGCTGCATGCATCTAAAAAATGTATCCATGAGGTTTATCGCATCATAGGAAAGGTATTGTTGTGACTACAACATCCAAATGTAGTAAGTCTGTCAAGGGAAGTGAAACATCAAAGAAAGCCCCTTAAAGTGTACCATTTTTGGAATAAGCATGTGCATAGCACCTTAGTTTAGCTAGATCCATGTTCCTAAAGTATGCCAGAGATCATGTAGTAAAACAGCGATGAATTTGCATGTTTTTGTGGTTTTTTCACACTTTTGAATTAACGCCTATTCTTATTCCATACTCCACAAGTGTCAATTTTAGCATTGCTTTTGTTTGAAGTTGTTGTTCCATGAAATGCCTACACTACCAATGAGAAATCTTGCTTTACATGATATCATAAGGCACACAGTACCATAAAGATTTAAAGGTATAATAGTAATGAACATTGAATGCCAAACACTTTCTTCAAATAGAAGCTGGCTGGATAACTATTCATATCCATTCACACAAGAAATCAATTTGCAAATAAAAATGTTGTTTTAAACTGATAAGAAGTACTTTCTTGCTTCAATTACGCCCGCATTGGCCATAAAATCTTAGTCACGAAGAGAAACTCTTACCTTCAACCATCTTAACAATAGTTGTGTTTTTCTTTCATATGTAAAGGAAAGGGATGGCCAAATATGTTCAATAATGGAACAAGGACTTTGTAAGAATTTAGAGTGCTAGCATAGGTGACTAACATGCGTACTCCATAGATTTCCCATCTCGAGCAAGAGAACCAACATTGTAGCATTGGTCATATTCCCTCTTGGAAAGAGCAGATTAGTGAGCTACATTGCAAGCACGAGACACAACATGCATACATACCATAGATCCAAAGCAACAAACCACTAGGCGTCGGAAGAATGGTTGTCATTTGAATGTATTCTCTAGATTTACATAGACATCCTTGTTGGGAATTGAAACGTGATTGAACATTCTCACAAAGGAGAAGAATATTAACAAAGAGTAATGTATGCATTTCTCGAATTCTGAAATGTAACTTGCTTCATGGATTGGTCTTGCATCTTCAATCATATACGGGGCAGTTTGCACAACCTTTAAACGAAAATATCTACCCTCACAAATGGGTGTTTAGTCTTGTGATGCTTAGCTAAGAACATTGAGAGCTGTGCCTTACATTATTCAGTCATGATAGATGTCTTGTTCACAATGCAATGTGCATGTTTAGCCATGGTGCATTATCCCCACAATGCATGTGGTTGAGGAACAGGGTTAACTACATTGTAGCTTTAACCACTCATGAACCATCCATCTGTACTTTTGGCACCATGGAGCACTCTCCCATCCTCATCCTTCATGATCTTTGACACACCGAATTGACTTGCTACACATGCTTCCTATGAAACAACTATAACGTCTATAACAGCCAATTTTGTTTTCTAGATGCTGGCATGCAAGTCCCACAATCATCATGTCGCATCTTAAGCCCTTTTCCTAGGACATATCCAAGGTTTGGATTTAAAACAAAGCCACGTCCAGGTGTGCAACATAGCAACGGACCCCACAAACATGTATGGTTCCCGCATGTACGTCATCCGAATATGTTGGATCCAGACCACGCCAATGAAAACATAAATGACGACTCATAATGGTACCTTCGCAAACATTTGCTACCCCTGGCAGCAAGCTGTTTGTGGGCCGTGCATTTGTAGTGCCTAATGTGGTTGCCTCTTAGGGGTGAAGGATCTTCATGGGAAATCAGACGCTTGTCAGATTTGCCACTCTATCTATCATGCAATTTTTTTTTTGCAACAATTGCATCACAGGTGTCCTTGACATAAGTTTTTGTTCAATCATCTAGAAACTTAGTGTTATTATAGCCAAATTCCTAGTACTTCGCTCAATCATCCTTGTTTAGCTCATTGAAATCATTGTCCAATTCATACGACAAAGTCAACAACCCACCACCACAACCCATGGTACTGTCATACACCTGCCTTGCAAGTCAAAGTGAATTTGCAATAACCCCACCGTGAGCCATATTCTGCGGGTAAACCTTGTAGCATTCCTTCAGCCACAAAAATGTAGAGTCGATTGAATGGACAAGTCCATTTTGCCTTGCAGTCTTGCACTCGTTCCACACCTCCTTATTAAGGAATAGTGTCAAGTACTTCCATTTGATGTTGTGGATATTTGTAGGTTGAAAAAAGCTATGGTACTCCCCTTTAGCATGCACAAGTGGGTGGAGAAATGTGCTTGAGTGTAGAAGAAGATGGGTGGTTAGTTTTTAGCCTCATGTTCAAATTGTATGGAACGTTATCAAAATTGGTGGCCACATGTTTGTAAACCAGTAGTTTTGGCGGTACATGTCCGCTAGAATGTCAATCGCACACTCTTACAAAATCTCTTTGTGCCAAGTGTGAGTCCAAAAATGAGTAGGCGGCAAGAACAGTTGATATCGCAACATAGGCTCCTTTATGATACTTGCACAACACAAACATGGCATATTGGGAGGTGCACACTAAGCGGCGGGAACAAAACACATTGCAGTGTGCTTTGGGGAAGCATGTGCTAAGGTCGTGAGTATGGCTTGGGAGCCTCTCTTAGAGGCGTAGTTCTAACCCCAGACTAATCAGAGCTTACTTGGAAATGAGGATTGTAATAGGCGTAGGGCTAAGAATAAGCTACTGCATGGGCAAGTGGAATCATGAGAAGTCATGGTGCTCGTGTTTGAGCAAAGAATTTTACAACATCTGATTTATCCATTTGTGCATACAACAATATGCCTCTTGGACCCGGAAAATAGCCTCTGTCCAAGGGAGAGCCAATCATCACACCAAGGGATCCACGGCAAAGGGATTTATGTATGCGTTTGTGTAGTTCTATTGCAAACTATCGAGGCAATCAATGAGCAAGTTAGTAGGCCTCTTCAATGGAGTCCCCATTTGTAAGCACATTGCGGCATTGGTTGTGACCACAACCCACGATCCAAACTTGGGTAAGGACTAGAGCTCGAGCTGTGTGTATGGCCAACTATGTAGGAATGTAATAATTTGATGGATTGGGAGTTAACACAAACTGATGTTTCAAGTGGAACCTTTTGGATGGTGAATGTCCGTCACATTTAAAGTCGTACTCTAGCATTGGAAACATTTTTTAGGAGCTCCAAATTGTCATGTAAATGTTTACATAGTTCACTCACAAGTTCTCACTAGGGACACTGGACAAATGAACGAAGACAGAGAAGGGTTGTCAACTAGCTCATTATCCTGATCGTTGAGAAAGACTCACACTAGCACAAACACATAACGCGGACAAGCTATTCGTTCAACATGTCCCTTAGTTTTAAAAGCATCATCAACTTCTGGCAAAGGGTGGGTGGGAATGGGAGTTTCACTTGCTCTATATCTATATCTATATCTATATCTATATCTATATCTATATCTATATCTTTATCTATATCTATATCTATATCTATATCTATACCTATATCTATATCTATATCTATATCTATATCTATAT
>SZWC01005188.1:109726-120585 GCA_023375785.1 Penium margaritaceum
ATATCTATATCTATATCTATATCTATATCTTTATCTATATCTATATCTATATCTATATCTATATCTATACCTATATCTATATCTATATCTATATCTATATCTATATCTATATCTATATCTATATCTATATCTATATCTATATCTATATCTATATATACATCTATCTCTATATCTATATCTATATCTATACCCATATCTCAACCTCCGGGGGAGGTTTGCCAGATGCAGGTTGTGGGAAAAACATTGTACAATAACCATGTCTTCTCGATCCTAGGTAAGTCGTCGAACGGTTTTGTTTGTGCACCATGTATGTTAATGCTATGCAAGTGTGGAGGCATGAGACACCTGTCAACGGATAATTTACTGACAAATGACGTTGCGCCAATTGTGAAAGCCGACGACATCCTCGTGAGCTTCACTAACAAGGCAAAACGACAACTGCAAGCTGGCCGATGACCACGACCCATATTGATGTGACGTAGTGGAAAGGGTACGTAAGGCAAAGTGTTACTCAAACCAAGGTGTTTAACAAAGTTCATGATGTAATTGAACAGCATTAGGAATTTGTTGTTGACGACGGAAAATGCAGAAGCCGGCCATGGCGTCCTCGCACTACTTGCGCTAAATGGTCCTCCATTGTTGTTGCTGGACAAATGGGCGGGAGTCGAAGATGGCTGCCACATGGACGTGTATGATGCATGGGTCGGACGGGTTAACATCAAGCGCATGTGGGACTCCAATGGACTCGGCCCGTGACCTCTAAACCTATACAACATGTGCTAGATCATGGGTGTGAAACTGCCACATCGCCGTCTAGCATGGTGCCCGCCTCACTTGCGGCCATTGGTCCATCCTGAACTAGTGTGGTGTGCAAGTTTGTACACAATGAAAGTTTTCATGGGAGAATGAATGTAGCAGACATGTTTCAATGCTGAACCATGGCTCCTTGTGAACTTCAACAGCCAACACTTGCGCGTTTTGTAGCCCTCTTGCACTAGCATTGTTTTCACGATGAAACATGTGTACTTTTGATCCTCTAAACTTACGACGTGAACCGAAGCCCCTGCTCTAGTTGTGGGATGGAGGACCGGATGCTCCTCGATTTGGTTCATGGGGAGAACTCCTTCCTCCATGTCCACATGGAACAACATCAAGATCCTCTGGGATTGGAAGTATTTTGTCCCCCCCTCCAAGTGATCAGTTCGACATGTGCAACATCATGTTCATGAAGTCGCCACATTGCTGTCCTATCTGGTGCCCACTACACTGGCATCCATGGGTCCATTCAAATCCCCTATGGTGTGCTAGACTGTGACCGCTTCAGGCGGCGTAGGACTGGGTACTTGTGATGTTTTGTCATCACGATCTGCACGCCAAGAAGAGGGAATTATGGATTTTTTCACACTCTCTTTTAAAAGGCATATGGCACATACATGACATAATCATGCGATGTGTGGCACATCACATCATTGTCAAGTACAGACCATAGAAGGTGCCTCATGTGCCATATGAGGAGTGTGAGGTTGACATGTCGTTCCCGCCAAACTAGAAGCAATGGGTTAATGTAGATGTCTTATGGTGTGGCACACCATGACCAGTTTGGTTGTTGTATTTCCGGGTACATGTGTTTTTTTTTCACGACATGTTTTACCTCAGGTACCGGGTACTTCGGTTATTTCATCACCCTTCATTTAACCTCATATGGCAGATACGTCATATATTAATGCATAGTGTGCTAGACAAAACGATACACATCGGATCATTGTCATATACACTAATGATAGAAGGTGCCACATGTGCAAAATGACGTGTGTGAAGCTTTCATTTACCTGTCATATGTGCTGCTCTCCACTGTGGCATCCACTGGGTACTTGTGTTGTTTTTTCATGACATCTTCTACCTCACATACAAGGTTCATTGGATATGTTTCCCACCTTTTTGTAGACCCATATGCCATATGGCACACATCATGACTAAGAAATGTCTTCTTTAAATAGGCTAAGAACTGTATCCTAGTCGTATGTGACTGATTAGGGTTGTGCTCATACCAATGCGCAGATTACATATTGTAATGAGAATACTTTACGTAGGAATGATGTAATATGTCTTGCTTACGGTCGCCATAGTATGCTTTGCTTTCCTTTGCTTCACATTTCAAACGTTTCCTTTCACATGGCAAGCATGACTAGCACAAATGCCGGCATGCCACAATGTCATGACTGTATGCAGGAAAGGTTAGGCTGCCAATACCAAGACGAGTTCAATGGGAGTGCACATTACTCAAAAGGACCAGGCTTGCCATTCAGAATCCACCGCCGCACATGTGGGGGTAGTGTGTGGATCCACCCAATGATGTCGCACATGGAGCAAAAGTACACATGACTGCTAGAAGCCTGACCACGAAGTGGAATAATGACCGTCCCGTAGTCAATGTCTTCAACAGCATCGTAGAACACTTTTATCGTACTGTGATCCGATAGAGCACCCATGTCAAAGGGCTGAGGGCACGTGCTATAGTAGAGCGTTATATGTAAACGCCTCCATTCCGTGTGCAACCTCAAAATGAAATAACAAGTGGCAGCTCCACACAGAAATGAAGTCACCATAGGTAGTGGTACTGGGAGGAGACTGCACTCCATTTGCAATTACTGTAAAACATGGAGAGAAGTACAAAGGACTGCGTAGGGTAGCTTTTATACAATGAAAGGACGTAGGGGGAATGTCTTACTATAGAAAAAATGACATGTACGCCTTCATACTCTACTGCATCATCTTTTTTTATATGCACATTTGCACATCCATGTTTACCATTCCAATACAACGCACTCGGGTACGTAATTCAAAGGAGATATGGCAATATCTTTCAAAGGTACAACTTGCCAAGGAATCATAGCAATGCCTAATATAAGGACGTTACCGTACTCATCACTGACTACGGCTGCCCAATGGCCCTGCATAGCACACTGTCACCCCGAGGCTTGTATTTGTTTCAATAATGGCGTCCGGTGATGTAATGCTCCCCTGCACGCCTGCACATTCACATGAACATGATGTCAACAAATGCATGTTGATGTGTTCATGAGAAAAACATTTGAACATGAAAAACCATATCATACTTCGAGAAGCTCTCCCCTTAAATCCCTTCTGCGTCCATGCCTCTAACTTCGACCCTCCGATCTTGTTTTTTTCCCTTATCGATAACGTTGTCTTCTTTTGCCTCTTCACTTGCGTCTCCCTCTCCATGGTCCTCCATTTCACAATGGTCCTCCATCATGATGGCACCTTCAGCGTTGTGTTCTTGGGTTTGCAGTCCAGTCTCTAGCTTTGACGCATACGCCAGGGATTCCTTGCTACCACTGTCAGACACGTTGTCGTCGACGTCGTCTCCGGCAGCTTCACCAACCTCGTCGTCTGTTGAGGAACCCCTAAGGTCTACCTCCGAGTCATAGTCCAAGGTATCACTATCAGCCGTTGCTGCCCCTTCTTCTTGCCCAGCCCCTTCATCTCTCTCAGCTCCAGCAGCTGCACCCCCTGCAACTGCCTCTCGTTCTGGTCTTAGCGCAGCTGTAGCTTCCTGTGGCCATGGTGCAGCAGGGTTTGGACACGTCTTCTTGTTGTGCCCCTTATGGCCACACTTTTGGCAGATGAAGTTCCGTTTGCGAAGCGGCGCACACTCTGTACGGGCAATTTTGGGACGACCACAGCCACGTCGCAGACCTGGTTGGCCCTAGCTAGGCGTGGGTAGTTTGTTCAGTCCGTCAGTCGATAGTGAGGGCATAGGGTTGTTGTACGTGAGGCCCTAATATAGCACCGTCTGGCCGCAGCTCGCGTGCGTTGTCGGGTACTTGCCCACCTCCATCGTGATTCCACAGACATGTTGGCATGGTTGACCAAATTCATGCCACGGTTGACACTCCCAATTTCCTATGGCAAGGTCCACGTTTCGGCATTCTTTTGTTGGGCCCCAAACCATCGCCTACAACGGACCCTCCATCATGACGTCGTTATCTCGCTATTGGAGAGCTAAGAAGCAGGCGTCTTGCCGGAGCTGTGGCCAGAGTCTCATTGCACTTTGCGTTCTCTTTGCGACGCTGTGCCATGATGCTCCGCACAATGTAGTAGACTTGATGGAAGTAGTAGCAGGGGTAAAGTTTGCGGAGGCCGTTGAGACGAGCGTTCAGCGACTCTGAAGCGTTGCTAGTGATGTCGCCCCCCGAGGCACATAGCACATGTGGGACATCCATTTCTGTCAAGTTATTCCTCCCTCTCCGTCCTGGCTTGGGATGGGGTAGTTCGCGGCATGTTCGCTCACATCTTGTAGGTGACGTGTTGCCCAGTGAAATTGGTCGCGTTTCAAGAATTGTGTACATTTTCAGGCCCGGTAGGTTACCTTCTTCCCAAACTTCTCTTGCACGTATCTGTGGAGATAGCACACAAAGTAAGTGTGGGTAGCGCTTTGCAAGTGTTGTACCAGCGCCTTTTCCAGGCTCACTTCTCTCTCTGACACAATGACGGCACTTGTAGTACAAGCAGTGGGGTAAGCTCTTGCCAATTTTCAGAGAGCCACATCCAAGTCTCCTCGTTCTCACTTGAGACCATTGCCCAGGCCATTGGGTATGCGTGGTTGTTTGCGTAAAAAACTTACGTGTCTAGCATGACTTTCTTGTGGTCGTTCTTGAGGAATGTGCCTTCCATGGTCATTATCCTCCAGCTGTAGTCTCATCCAAGGCGGGTGGCGCCAGGTGCCACAAAGGCCCATTGGAATTTGTTGTGTGCATCCTGTTGCGCGACAGCCTGCGTAGCCGGATCAATGCGTTTCAGCTGCAAGTACACATGAGCACATAGTAAGATTTTGAAAGAGCAAAGTGTAATGTGGGTAGAACAACAGTAGACACGGACATATTGGGACGTACTTCCTGACACAGGGCTGGAAACATTGACCACAATTTCGACTTGGCTCCCATGTGGTAGGCTTGAGCCATCGTTCTTGCAAGAAACAACACACGGTTGGCCGCCTAAATGCCCGCGCCTTGCTTCGTGATCGCTGAGAGTGTGGCTGGAGGCATTGTTGGATCCCGCGCAATTTTCTACAAAATGTGCCTTGCAACCCACCTTGTCGTTTGGGCATGGCTTCCATGGCCAATTGTAGGCATGTAGCTATGGCCTTACGTGACATAAGACAGCTTCACTGCCCACAACAACAACGACACAATTGCGCGTACATGCCAAGCGCAACAATGTGTGCCCACCTCCACGCAGCGTACGTGGATCTGTCTAGGATCGCTATGCACCAATAGTACGTGATTCATGGAGGACAACGTGGTGTTCCGGACTCAAAGGCTAAGGTGGAGGAGGTGCTGGAGGAACACCATGGTTGGCAGGGCGAGAGGCGCGTTCTTGAGGTGGTGGCGTAGTGTGAGGAGGTACAAGTCATGCCGCAGGTCGGGGAGCATGTCGAGCGGCGGATCGTGCTGTGGGTCAGGTAACGGGGGTTGCAGCGGGTCGTGCAAAAAAATGAGCAGCGGTTGCAGAAGTTGGGTGTCCAGCAGGTGGTTCAAGGCATGGTGCAGCGTGTGGTGTAGTGGGTGGCGTAGTAGGTGGTGCAGCGGGTGGTGTTGAGGTGGGCACAGTGGGTCTTAGAGTGGCTGGTGCCGCTGCTCTTCCAACGCGTGTCGGCGCAAATGGAGTAGGAAGTGGTGCAGCAGGCGTTGGGTCTGCGGGTAGTGCACTTGATGGGGCCACACCCATGCTAGTGGAGTGCAACCCCGCAGTTGTGTGTTGGATCGGCCGTCCTAGCTTGCGTCGCCTTTGGTCCGAAGTGCTAGACACTGTTGAGGCGCCAGTTGCCGCTGACGATGCAAGACAGGGAGGTAGGAGCTGTGGCACGCGGACTTGAGCCTCACGGGCAAGCCCCCCCTGGTTGGAGGTGACAGCCTGTCCGCGTGTGATTGGGCCTAGCAGAATGTAGTGTCTCTACACATGAGAGGGGTGGGCAAGAGGTTGGCTTTGTCGAAGGTACATAAACCGGTCGAGTAGAGGCAGGAGCCTCCGCCCTTTGGGCACTGCTCGGGGTCTGGGGCACCATAGCGCCAACAATGGGCACATCGGTATTTTTTTGACAGAATGTATGCTTGAGGTTCCCTGCAAATGTACTCACCTTGTTTAATTAGGAGAGAGAGCTCCATGTTCACAGTCCACCTCAAACAAACAAAAATCTGGCATAGTCACACATCGGCTCTTGAGCAGCCGAAATGACAAACACACTGGGGGGGAGAGGGTTTGAAGACGTTCACCTCCCGTCCATGCTCACAGCAACTCTGACTTTCCGGCGACGCATGTGAGGGACCATTGCAACATACATGGACAGGTCATGCAACCAGTCGGCGTGCAGTACACACGTGAGACAATGGACGAGGGTCAGTGGAGTGCCTTTAGTGTCGCACATGCAAGTTCAGCAGCCAGTGTGGCATCTGAGCATCCAGGTTGTGTTTCATCCGCTTATTGTTTATGAGTGTAAGTAACGTCAGCATGGCAGAGGAGAAGCAAGGAAGAAGCCAGGGAAACACCTCTAACTTTAGAGAAAATCATGTACCCCTACCATATTGTCCCAGCAGGTTGCCAATCAAAGTCTTTCTATACATATTTGTACACTTTTTAAGTTGTGTTCACCATCCTGCATCGTGTTATGGACTGCGGAAATGAACCTTGAAAAGCATGTTCAACGGGAAAAACGTAACATTGTGCCCGCTGTGGCACACATTTAACCTAGGTACCGGTATTCCTTGATAAGTGAAAGTACCATGGGTGCCTCATTGCTTTCCTGCAGAGCGATGGGCAGAAAGTGGCTTTTCTTTTGAACGATGGGCAGGTTGTTACGTTTGTTCCGAATGACGGGCAGATGAGATTCATAATTTGCGTTTTCTGGGTATCTGAGATGTTTCATCCAATTTATATTTGATGCATGTTGATAGAAGATAATGGTATCTAGTGAAACTTTACTAGATATTTTACACCTTTCGTGAAATTTTCCAGCTATTTTTAAATGAACTTCATCCCACATCTTAGGCATCTGTTTGACTTTCCTACAGTATGCCGTGCGTCATCCACAATGTACGGTCGCGATAACTAGCATTGGATGAACGGTGGGGATGTTTGTGAACCAATTTAGATTGTGAATGAATTGGTTGGGTCCCGAGACAAAAATAATCTCGTTCATGCCATGGCTATTTCATGGACGATTACAAGTTTACAGAATGAGAGAAGTGCTAAGGTAATGACTCATCTTAAGCTTGGAAGTGTACGAGAAAACTCTACGACGAGTTCAAGAAACGGGGAGGGATGGTCAAGTATGGTGCGCAAAACAAGGGCAGCCTTTTCATGATTACAAACAATGAAGATGGCCACAGGTGAGAATGGCTGGGCAGGAGACGGGATCCTTCGCACCCACTTTGTGACGTCACCCTCCAGGTCACGACAAAGCTCCTTACCGCGGAAGTTGGTGGGATCGTGGGTGTCAACCGATGTCAACGGAGTCCTCGTTTGTCAATGTCCATCAAAGCATGACATTGGGAAATGTTTCCCCTCGCGCAAAAAATGGCGGACTAGAACGTATGAGGCAATCGTATGGACGTGCGGCACATCTGGATGTCCATTTTTTGCAGGCATGATTTTCATCCAATATGTTTGTGAGTTTTTGGAGGCGTTCGAGCACAACTGAGCATCCACAAACCCTAGCCCATGCATGATGTTTCTAGCGCACGCATCTGTGCAAATGCGTGAAGCGGTTGCCGACCGCCTACCCGTGTCTAGCTTCACCCACGGCTTTGTCTCGCGTCCCCCTTGGCCACCATACAAGCTTTGACAATTAGAGCTCTCCTGCCATGGATCCCGAGGAGGCTGAAGTCCACCTTTCCTTCTTTTCCATCACATTAGTTATGTACACTGTCCTACCTCTTTTGAGAAAGCAGTACCTTCCTGGCCGCTCAATGGTAGAGACTACACGCGTGAGCTTTTCAGATAAGAGACCAATGTCGGACGCATGTATGATGTTTTAGGCATTGACCCATGGTGGTTCAACCTCCTCAATCACCTCTTGTGCGTCGTTGGTCAACAGCCTACTTGGTACATGAGCGTTAAAGAGAGCGTCACCATGTTCCTCAGTTTGGTGGTGGAGGGGAGTGGACGCCGCCGTTGGTTGAAGCATAGCAGCACTCCGACGAGACTCTTGGTCATCACTTTTGCCGAGTAGTGCGCCGTTTGTTAGTCCTTGGATCGACTGTCATCACCCCACTTGATCATGATCGCGTGCTACAGAAAATCTTTCGCTGTAGATGCTTCATGCCATGGTTTTAAAACTTCCTTAGTGTAATAGATTGCATGCATGTGAATGCCTGGGTTCTAAGAGCCATTCAACACTGTTTCTTCAACTATAAGAACCAGAAGACACAAAACGGGATGATCGTTGTCGCCTTTGACAAAATGATCAATTTGGTCCTTCTCGGATGGGTAGGGCGTGCGCATGAGAGCTTGGTTCTCTCGGACGCATAGAACAAGGGCTTCATGTGCCCCAAAGGCAAGTACTACGTCTTTGATGCAGTCTACCCACTCTCCATGAAGATCCTCACTCTGTACCAAGGGGTGCATTACCACTTGAGAGAGGAGGGAGATGGCAACCTGATAGAGGAGCCACAAACTGCAAGGGAGCTCTTCAACCATGGAAACTCTTCTCTACGCATGACAATGGAGAGAGTGATTGGTCAATTGAAGCACAAGTTTGCAGTTTTGGACAACATGGAAGGGTTTTCCCTTTCGGTACAACGTGACATGGTAGTCGCATGTTGCATTTAACACATCTTTGTGCACACCACCACTGACAAACCCTACATGCCTGACTTGAGGGTTGATGTCGATGCTGCTCGCCTTGCACAAGAAGACAATGACCTTCTTGTGCCCCAAGTTGACCCACAGGACGTTGTGGTGTTTAGGGATAACATGGCAGGGGAGATGTTTATGTAGTACAGTACGCTACATGTGTAGAGTTGGCACACTATTCAATGCAACTATATTCTTCTTTATGTGGAATCACTGCTGTTTGTTTGAAGGATTTCTATCGCCATGTTGCATCAATGTACTTGTTGTTGTGTCATGTTCGTTACATACAAGGTTCACTTTTGAGGGATGAAACATCATGTCGTGCTACATTGAACATGACCTATGGAATTGAACATGCAACAATGCAAATAGAAAGCCACACATGGTCATTGGATAAGCAATGAGGAATGCAATAGAATAGTACTTCAGTCCATACCGGGCAGGACAGTTGTCACATTACCAAATCTACGTCTTACCGCATAACCATGGTTATATGCACGTCTGTCACGTCCTGTCTCAGCTTCAGCTCTGCATACACGACAAAATGCCAAATTCTTCACCATGAAGAGCATGCATGCAAAAAAGAATCCAAACCAGTAACCAAACCATTCCCCCCACCTCTCTACATTTATCATGGTGCACATTAATCTTAATCAATGGCCACCAAACACCATCCACTAATCCGCGCAAGTCTCTTAAACTTTGAGTGATGCACCAACAAAAGGTGTTGCCGTTGCTGAGTTCAACGATATGTATTGCAAGAGTTTGCCCTTCTTGGCAGGTGGGAGTGTTGCGCTGTTGTTGATGATGTGGTGCGAATGGCGCACCCAAGGGCCGATGTCACATCCCTGCAACCCCCACAAAATTTGAGTCAAGCTCATGGCAGCAGCAGCAACATACCTGCCAGCTAAAATGCTTGACAAACCACGACTAGGTAGTGCACCAAGTGCCTCCTCAAACATACGACACAACCCGGGAATTGCACCTTCACCACCATCAACCCAAGCACCACCACGGACCCCAGCATTGGCCTTATCATGTGCATCCACACCCGCACTTTCCCCCACACCAACGCGCACTCCCACTCCTACATCCACACCATTTCTTGCACCCACACCCTTTCCTAGACGCACACCCTCTCCCGGGCCTCCACCCACACTGGG
Organism: Penium margaritaceum; assembly: GCA_023375785.1. NCBI lineage: Eukaryota > Viridiplantae > Streptophyta > Zygnematophyceae > Desmidiales > Peniaceae > Penium > Penium margaritaceum. The sequence continues at coordinate 119,761 of SZWC01005188.1, forward strand.
CTCACCTTCACCCACACCACCACCCACATCTCCACCCACACCGACACCCACACCACCACCCACATCACCGCCCACACCACCACCCACACCACCACCCACATTACCATGCACACCCGCACCACCACTGGCAACACCACCCGCACCACCGCCCACACCACCACCCACATCACCACCCATAGGCAATTTGCCACTTTTGCCCCCCCTCCCCACACCCACAGCGCTACCCACATCACCACCTCCACCCATAGGCAACCCGCCACTCCCCCCCACCGCCCCACACCCACAACGTTATCTACCCCCCTCCCCTGGCGAGCACGTCCATGGACGGCACCGCGAGCACCGACTCTATGACGCCCTCGACCATGTGCAACTTTACCCAAGCCACCTCGCCCCGCCCCACCCTCACCACCTCCAACTGACGCCTCCCCCAACTCCTCCCCATCTGCCCTCGCATGAACGCCGGCCACCGCGTCACCTTCACGTACGTGGGCACCAATGCTGCTTTGCTGGTCACTACCGCCATATAGGACTTTGGCATTCTTGCCATTGGGGTCCAGTCTCTCGCCGCTCACACCGTCGCTTCCACCCCCGCTACCACCGCTGCTCCCACAACTGCTCCCGCCGCCCGGCCCCCCATAGTTGCCACTACTGTTGCCCACAACCATGGCCCACACGTCACTTGCTGGGAGTAACGTGTCGTTTACGATGCACGTGTACTACTTGTTGAGGTCACAGATTGGCGCGGTGCCTCCCTCAAGGTGGCTGAAGTACCCTTTGTCGTCCTCCTCCCTGTCAACCTCTTTGTTTACTTTGCCAGTCTCCACA
>SZWC01005189.1:53525-66851 GCA_023375785.1 Penium margaritaceum
ATTTTTAACCCAAACAAGCAAAACATTCATCAGAATTGACCCAATAGAAGTGGAGGAATGATCCCTTCTAGAGTTATGTACTTATTAACATTTATAATACACTAAGAAAACAAAGAAGACCCGTGGTCATTTACACATCCTTCCTTATTAGGAGGGTCTGGAATGAAGCATCCTTCACACCTGGTCAAACAGGGGTCGATCCGCACCTAGCACGCACAGTTTCATGTTAGGATCGGTGCTGAGAATCAACAAGAAATATAGATCCATAATCACAGCCAATCATTGTTTAAGCCTCTTGTGTTAACGGTGTATACAAAATCTGTGGAACCCCAGATTCGATCTAAGGATCATTGATCTAAGATAGATCTTTGGATTTGGATCCACCGTTGGATCGGATCCATGGGATCCACGGTTTTAGAAACCTGTAATGGGAAAGAGGAAGGCCAAGGAAATGAAGGAGGTTGAGTTCGTCACTTGAAAATCTACGAAGTCTAAGCATGTGAACTTGGCCTGCACACATACGGATTGGATAGGAGATATCTCAACCTTATCATAGTTGGAAATACACAACTCGCCATCCAAAGGTATCCATCCGTTGCATGAGCCAACTATGATGATATGTCAAGTTTTGGCTCACTAGGTTGCCATTGTATCACTATCTAGCTAAATCCTTGCATGGAACGCATGACAGGTGCGTTGAGCACTCCACAAGAGGAGTGTCCAACACATACACTCATTGGTTCGTGCACGTGCCAGCCTTAACACATTCATCAAATTACTTAACAAATTTTGTTTATTAACTGTGTGTTCTAGTCATTTTGTTCTTCATTTAATATGATGTTATTGGTCTATAATTCATACTTGGATACATTTTGCATGACATAGCGTGGGTGTCATTTTTCCTCGCGGTAGAGGAAGAGGCTAGAAGGGAAGGATACCAAGAAAGGGACGAAGAAAGGTGAAAAAAACAGGGAGTGTTATCACTGTGGCGATGAAAGCCACTATGCATGCAATTCTTTCAAGAAGAAGTCCGACCAACTGGAGAAAACTAAGAAAGAGGATGACCACACAATGATGGTTCAAGATTCCATCAACTTGAAAAATTGGTGATTCACTATGATTGACTCCAGATTGGTCTGCCACGCTGAATGCAAGTGGGAGACGTTTATTGCCTACGGCACCTTGGAACGGTGCATGACTGTGGCTGATGGCAGAATGGAGTAGGCCATAGGTGAAAGCAACATTCACATCAAAGTTGATATGGAAGGCGATACTTTCAAGAGCGCCATTCATGATGTGCTCTACATGTCCAACTGTAGGATAAATCTACGGTCAATGAACTGCCTTACAAACGAGGATCTCAAGGTGCTATTTATCAAGAGAGAGGCCATGATATAGAAGGAGGGGGACAACAAGGTGATTGTATATTGAAAGCAAGAGGAAGACTTGCACCTCTTGTGTGGAAAGATTCTCAAATTTTGGGCAGGGTTTAACATCCCACACCTTGAAAAGAAGGATGACCTAGACCTGTGGTACCGCCGCCTGTNGGCAAGGAAGGAAGTAGTGTGAGGTCAAAGACCTTGACCTATTCAAGACTATCATACATGGTTGGAAAGGCCACACAACAATTGATTATTGGCAATTGAGCACATGCATCAACAAAGTTGGATGTGTTGTACACTAATGTGTGAGGACCAATTGTATCCCCCATTGGTGAGGCTCGCTACTTCTCCACCTTTATCGTCGGTCATAGGCATAAGCTGAATCTCTACAACACCAAGAAGAAGATTGCTATTCTGCCATGTATGGATGGTTTGATGGCAACAATGCAGCTTGTTAGATTCTTCACGACCACAACAAAGGCTAGACAGACCTTGTTGTCGTGCTAGGACCTTGGTGTGCCAAGCCTGACTTGTACAACATGTAAAAAGCAAAGTGCGGAAGCTATTTATTGGGATTTTTTTATTGTATTAAGAAAACACAAAGTACATGTACAACAGCTCTATGTAAAAATCTCACAATAGCATATGTAGAGCAAAGCTCTGACTCTGGTCCTGACCCAAACTGGGCGCAATGTCTTGTCAGGCGTCTAGCCGTGTAGCAAGAGTCTTGGCGTGTCTTGTAGGATGATATCCCTTCAGGAAGTCAGGGCGCCTCCTACCCAAGGTGGCAGTGTTGCCAGGCTCATTGGGTCGACGGAGGACATCTTCAGAAGATGGTAGACTTGCAGAGTTGATGGCGGTAGCAGTCAATGAGTTGCACTGGATTTCTGAGAAAATATGTGATGGCTATCAATCCCTCCTTTTATACTGCTACTCTTGGGGGAGTCTAGTCCCTTCTGCTCCCTTGTAGGTAGTAGTCTGAATGGCACCACGTACTGGTGCAGTAAACCATCATCCAGCATTGGACGACGCATTGATGATGTAGTAATTCATGGATGAGTTTGTGTACTAGCTTAGACAACCTCGGTGCTGCCTGTACAATGTCATGCGCACACCTCGTAGGGTTGCATCCTCCAACCTGCCTCGTCTAAGGCAGTCGTTGAGTTGTCCAACATAGGTGAGAAAAACGAGGTGGTCACTCCTCTCTTGGACTTTCCAATGTAGTTTTGTACACTTCCTAGTCGTTAACAGAATACTTGGGGGATTAACCCAGAAATCAACTCGCCTGTACAGTGGAAGATTCACAAGAGGAATATTCCCGACAAGTCACAGAAAAATCTGCAACTTCTTGTAATAATGTCCGAATCAAGAATCGACTACGCAAGCCTGTAGCATGAATCCAGCACAGTTATCACTTCATTCCAACACACCTTAAAACATAGTTGAAGGTGAAGGTATTTCAGAGCAACAACGTTGCCAAACATGATGTCTATTTGACACGGATGAAGAGTGAGGGTATCAGTGGCAGAAGAGAATACCACATTGTTTACACAAAAACAACATTGCTAAGAGGATGAATAGACAATCCTAAACATGGTCCGGTCCACGTTGAGTGTTGCTGGTCTCATGCAAAAGCATTTGGACGAGGCAACACGGTTTACAGCGTACATCATGAATATGGCACCGATAAAGTCTATGAAAGACGTTTTGTGTGAGGGTTAGAGGACATCGCAAGAAATGTGGACTAGGAGGAAGCCAAATTTGGCTTACCTCTTCACATTTGGTCGTTGAAATGCCATGCAGGAGAGGGAGGGGACAAGGTGGACTTGCGGAATCGTCATTGCATCATTGTCAGACGAGACAGTGAGAATGTGACATACAGGTTGTTTGACCTACAGAGTTAGAAGATTGTCGAGATATACAGTTTTCTCTGTATCCGGCGAGGACAACTATTGAAAAGACAAAGATGCGGGTCTCTCCAAGCGGGGTAATTAGCTGCCAATTCTCAAGGGTGAGATAATGAGGGACACAGTAGAGGATGATGTCAATGTGTCTCCAATCGGTATGGACCATCTGAGGGGTGGAGCTCGTGCTGACTTGGAATCAGATATCGTACTAGTATCTGAAAGGTGCTTTAACTATTCATTTGAACGTGTTTTTGGCTTTGTCCCAGTTTAAGGCACCTATTTTTGTCCTTGTCCCTAACTTGTGTGAAGTTTGTGTTTCATGTCTTGTCCCTAGGCTCCTTCACGTGTATACGGCAGTTATAGGTTATTCTGGCAACTTTGCGCGAGACGTCCAGTACAGCACTGGTGGACGGCGGGTGGCCAAGCACCGCTTCGCGGTCCGAGTGTACACGTTGGTGCATGCGCAGCGATAACGTTGTATGCGGGTTTTTTCAAACTTTGAACTTCAAACTTCGACCTTTCTTTCTCACGCACATGGCCGGGGTCGAGACGGCCCTCTCAATAAGAAAACATCATGTCCCTGTGTCAATGAAAAATATACTCATTTGTCCTTTTGTATATTTCATATAGGTCCACAACTATTTGTCTTCATGTTTTCCACCTTTTGCCTTAACCTTTTAAGTACTAGTACGGTAAGTCAAGAAATGAATCCAAAGGGCTAGCAGCAGTGGATTAGAACAAGGAGGCAGGAAATTAGATCTCATCCAAATTCTACAAAAGAGGAGGAGCAATCCAACAATGCGCGTGGTCCTTCACATAGACAAAATCATCCTCATTGCATCGGATACGTAGATGTTGGTGAACCTCGCGCGGTAGCTTGGGGGTCAATTCAAATTCAAATTCCATGATTGGCATGAAAGATCTTGAGTAGTACCTTGGTATAGCGGTCAAGAGGGACTGCAAGGAGCGCATATTGGAGATGGGACATACAAAGCAATTACAAGAGGTGTCCTGCCACTACAGGATGTAGTAGTGCAACCCAATTGCTACACCTATGACCTCGACATGTGAGTTGAGCTCAAGCATGGACTCGAACATGGATGAGGAAAAGGTGGAGATGGCAAGTATGCCAATCTAGTTCACGGTCAACATCATCATTTACTCCATAGTGGCAACATGTTTGGACCTAATAGTTGCGGAAACCGAGTGAGCTTTAGCTTTGCTGGTCCAGATTTCTTGCATTGGTGAAAAGTGAAGCATATCCTCCGGTGTCTCAATATGAAAGAAAAATCATTTCTCGTGCTTGGAGGAGGAGTGCAGGATGACTCCCTTGAGTTGGTCAGCTCCTAATATGTCTACTGGGCTGGGGATGTCAATAAAGAAATCAATGTCAGGGTTCATGTTTGTGCTTTGTGGAGACGATGTGGTTGCGATGGCTACTTGAGGAGATACGGATTACCACAAATGAAATCAACGATGCTCATCGCTGGTGAAGTCGACAATGCTCTTGGGACAGAAAGATCGATTACAATCAGACTCATCTAGAACCCAGTTTTGCACAAGAGGACTATATACATCGGCATGCAGCATCCTAACGCATAAGACTTCGTGGCAATGGGAGATGGTGTTGTTTTGTGACACCAAGAGCATGCTTGTCAATGCCATGACCAAGGTCCATCCCAAAAACAGGCACATCGTGAGCTTCATGGAGCTCAGTCTATGTTGTGAGGCCTAAAATGCAGCAGTTTCCAAGGACGAGGCATGAAAGCTATAATGCACGTTGGAGATTGTTGACACCATGTGTCCCTTGTCATGAGTGCTACTGATTGTCCTCCGTGGTTTGACCACAATGGAGAGGTCAAATACCTATCTATTTTTGTTGTGGATTACGTGGATATCTCCATGCAATATCGAGCTTTCAACCTATGGATTTGCGTGAGTATTCAGAAGTTTGACGTAGCATGAGGTTCAAGTGTTGGGTGGTTGAAACGTCTTTTTCAGTCATGGATACTGGACCGCCAGTGATCCAAGTTTGACTCCAAAGGGCTCCAAGTGGACCAAGGATATAAATGAAGCAAGAGAACTCCTTTACTACATTAAAACTCTCCTTTACTTATGGACAAGGACATGAACTTTGGTGGATCATTGCTGAAGTGTCTTTCGTCACCTAGCATGCAAGGTATCGTGGACGACTCAACCAAGGATTAATTTGGTAGCTCAAGAAAGGGATGCATTACTTTAATTTGGGCTTACAAGCTATCGTTCATGGTGACATGTACCAACAGATGTTGAGAATAAAGAGACTCAACAACCATCTACTGCAACAAATCACCATAACAATGAAAGAGCGATCCAATTTGTGCATGGGAAAAATAGTGTCCAACAAGGGAGGAACAAATAACTCTTGAGTGAACCCAAAATCCAGCCCATACTCTCCAAGCCATTCAATTCTATGAACTCAAAGGGACCGACGGTCTGGGCATAGCTAAAACATTCCTAGGTTTACTTTTGAGGTCCACAACAACTACACGAAGATTTGCCTTGTGGCCTCCTTTTGCATGGATTGGCGTTGATTTGCTGATCCATTCAAAATCCAAAGGCAATAGGAGATAAAAGGAGCTTAATCAATGGCTCGTTCTACCGCTTGCACATCGTCAATTACACGTATTCTACCTCACAAGTGGATCTATGTGATGACAATATTTGATGATTCTGCTAGAAAGATGGAGCGACTTTTCAATGTTATTCTTGCATGTTTTGGAAATCTGAACGGCATGTTTGACACAGAGCTTCAACTTTGCATTGATAGCCTGGCATGAGAGAACCCGCATGGTGTTTCCAAATCACCAACAATGACGTTGTCCTTGGTGATCTGTATTTCAACTAAAACATCCTCAAGCAAGACATTTGGTGAGCCATTACAATTCATGGCATTCAAGGTGAACTTCCGTGCATGAGTCTAACAACAAACTACATTGAAATTGTTGTTCTTCTATGCCCCATGGCCACTGCTTTGGCTTGACGGACAGGTTGGGTATGCACTGCTCCCTTGGAGTAAGTCTCCCAAACCTTGTTTGTGGTGCAAGTCCAAGCGAGACACCAGAAGTGTAGCGCAACGGATAGCATGTTGGACTTAGGGACAACAGGTCCTACGACCAAGCCTTGATGTGCGCAGGAAGGTTTTTTACCTTCCTGCACAGGGGACGTTCCTTAGACATTTCCCCATGCATGAGGAGAGTGTGCCACTTGGCGGTCAGTGGATGTGCCAATTGGTGGACTGGTAAGGTGGTGTGCAGTGACCAACCCAAAAGTGCCACTACCTACACACCTTAGAAGCCAGGCCTAGGACAATATGTACCAGGCTCATTCCTCATTCTAATTACACAATCTGGCATTAGATGCTCCTCTCACAGTTGTCCAACTAAGGAACAGTATAAAGAAGACACTGGTTGGTCTAAGCCCCAAAAGTTAGTCTTTGACTAGCACCTCGCGTAAAAGTGACCAAGTGTTAAGTGGACACAGTTGCTAGCAAGTGATTGCCTAGGAACTGCTCATTGTGGAACCGTGATCCTGAGGGTGATATCTTCTCCTAGCTGAAATTCTAGGAGCGGCCGTCAGGTGCTATTCTTTCGTTCCTGTTTTCTAGTCTGTTTGCCTCAGGCCGGTTGACAAAGGGTTATGGGCCCACACTGACCAGTTGCAAGTCACGCTTCGCTCAACTCTGGTACTCTCTCTCAAGGTGCGCACATCAGATCCATTAGCTCCATCAGCTCCATTTGCTTCATCAGCCGCAACGGCTGAACTTGCACCTAGCACACCGGGACCAAGGACAAGCTCTGCCCTTGGAGGCACGACCCTTCGGTCCCAACCAGGACACGCTTTGCCCTTGGAGGCAAGACCTTGGGTGTGCTAGACCTTGGCTGGTGGTTGATCCCGTGTTGCCCTTGGAGGCAAGACCTTGGCTGGTGGTTGGTGCTGCTGGATTCAGGAAATCAAGCTCCCGAAAACTGGCAAGTGGTGCCACTGCGGCAGGACTTGAAGAAGAGTGGTGTGGCAAAGAGAGCGGCTGCGCAGGCTGACGCAACGGCGAGCTCTGACACAGATTCGGAGACGTCCGAGGCCTCAAAAACCAGCTTAGAGGCTAGTGGCCCTCCAAAAGAATAAAAATGAATTTCAGGGCAGCCAGCAGCACAGGAGCAATAGTATTACAAAGATCCACCAGCAATGCAGCGTCGTAGTACACGACAGAGAAAACAAACTCCAAAGCACGACGCTGACACCGGAAGCTGGATTGGACTGAGATGGTCCTGTTTGGCTCAGGGAGAGCCACTCATTGTGGCTGAGGCACTGGCAAGGCCCGATGCGGCCAAGTGGAAGGAGGCGGTGGACAACGAGCTTGCGTCCATCAAAGAAAATGGCACATGGGTGCTTGTGGACAGACCCGCTAACACTCACGTGGTGGGCTCAAAGTGGGTGCTCAGGTTGAAGCGGAATCAAGACGATAGCATCGACAAGTACAAGGGAAGGGTCGTGGCGAAAGGATTCTCACAGTGCGCATGGGCTGAGTATGATGAGACCTTCGCACCGGTCATCACGTTTGCCTCTATCAGGTCCCTGCTCACCGTCGCTGCCACCAAAGACCTTGAGATTCGCCAGATGGATATGAAGACAGCCTTCCTTTATGGGAAGCTTGACAAGGAGGTGCTAATGGAAGTACCGGAAGGTATCAAAGCACCCGAGGGTAAGGTGTGCAAGCTCGTGAAGGCGTTGTACAGGCTGAAACAAGCCCCATGGATCTGGTACAAGGAGATGGACAACTTCATGGCTGAGATCTCCTTCGCACATTATAAAAATGACCCCAGCGTCTATGTGCGGGAGGAAAAACGTGGCTTGCTCCTCGTGGCATTGTACGTGGACGATCTTATCATGTGTTTGTCCTCGCAGGAGGCCCTTATGTACCTCAAGAAAACTATGGCCAGCAGGTTTAAGATGAAGGACATGGGACCTCTCGAGTACTACCTCGGGATAAGTGTTCACCGCAACCATAAAGCAGGCACCATTGAGCTCAACCAGACCAAGTACATCATGGACGTCCTGAAGCGCTACAACATGGAGGACTGCAAACCCGTCACCACCCCCATGCCCTCTGACTGCAAGCTCTCCTCCTCCATGTCACCAAGCAACGAGGCAGACAGGCGGGAGATGCAAAACATTCCGTACCAGTCCGCCATTGGGAGCCTCATGTATGCGATGGTGGGAATGCAACCGGACATTGCTTATGTGGTGGGTCAGGTGAGCAGGTTTTTTGCCAACCCTGGGCCGGAACATTGGCCAGCAGTGAAGTGGATTTCTTGCTACCTCAAAATGACTCGGCATGTTGGACTTCAGTTTGGAGGTCTAGAAGGATCAGACTCGTTGCGACTGACAAGCTACAGTGACGCGGACTGGGGAGGACGGATTGATGACAGGAAGTCCACCTCGGGGTTTGTCTGTCTTCTCAACGGTGGAGCGGTCTTGTGGGCAAGTAGGAAGCAGGACTGTGTCTTGCTTTCTACTAATGAGGCAGAGTACATTGCACTCTCCAAAGTATGCAAGGAAATACAGTGGCTTTGCAGTTTGCTTGATGAGATCAAGGCACCACAAGAGGAAGCAACGGTTATCCGCATCAAAAACCAAAGTGACATCGCTATGGCAGAGGACGACATGATCTCCCGGCATACAAAGCACGTCAACATTCGGTACCACTACTCACGTAACCTTGTTGCCAAGGGTGTCGTGGAACTGGAAAACGTCGCAACCAAGAAAATGCTTGCGGACTTCTTGACAAAGCCGCTAGACAGCAACTTGCATGTTGCAGGTACTCGAGGAGTCAGGATGGTGGATGCAAGAGATGAGAACTAAAGACCAAGAAAGCTGACGTGCACAAACACAATCCAGAGCTACAGGTTCATGCGGAAGAAAACTACCACAGCAGGTGGCCTAAGGTGCAAGGGAGAGATTATTGTTCTTCTATGCCCCATGGCCACTGATATGGCTTGACGGACAGGTTGGGTATGCACTGCTCCCTTGGAGTAAGTCCCCCAAACCTTGTTTGAGGTCCAAGCGAGACACCAGAAGTGAAGCTCAACGGATAGCATGTTGGACTTAGGGACAACAGGTCCTACAATTGAGCCTTGATGTGCGTAGGAAGTTTTTTGACCTTCCTGCACATGGGAAGTTTCTTAGACAGTTCCCCATGCATGAGGAGAGTGCACCACTTGGTGGTCAGTGGATGCGCCAATTGGCGGTCTGGTGAGGTGGTGTGGAGTGACATTAGATGCTCCTCACAGAGTTTTCCAACTGAGGAACAGTATAAAGAAGACACTGGTTGGTCTAAGCCCCAGGAGTTAGTCTTTGACTAGCACCTTGCGCGAAAGTGACCAAGTGTTAAGTGGACACAGTTCCTAGCAAGTGATTGTCCAGGAACTGCTCAGTGTGGAACCGTGATCTTGAAGGTGATATCTTCTCCTAGCTAAAATACTAGGAGCGGACGGCAGGTGCTATTGTGTCGGCCCTCTTTTCTAGTCCGTTTGCCATGGACTGGTTGACAGAAAGCACTGACTGCACTCTGATACATGAATCTGATGACTAGCAACCCAAAAAAAAAATCTCATTGTGATGGAGGGAAGTCCTAGTCGATGGAAACCTCCTTATTAATAGGATCAACACTGTGAATCGATGTGACTAACGGTTGTGTCGTCCCTACAGCAAGTTGAGAACCATCAAATACAAGAGGAGCATGCCTAAAATGGGTGAAAGTTGCAATAAGGAATTTGAGGACTCCGCAAATGAGAGATGAGAGGATTAGACAGGGACACTTCTTTCCAGTTACAAAAACATGTGGTGATTGGTTGACCATCCGAACGGCTCTCAACAACATACACAAAGATTTCTGAGATTGCAAGGTTTCACGAGGGGTATGAGAATGGCAAACTGGCCATACAAATATGAGTGCAACCAAGTAGTTTCAACATTTGAAGAGTGGTATCCACACTACTAGATGGAGGCATATCTTGCAGTTTCATCACTAATGTGATGGTACATAAGTTGGGTTTTGAATTTGAGCCAAGTGTGTTTGAAGAAAAGGCTGTCAATAGAAGAATATACAACTACCAAATTTGTAAACCACTCTGATTGTAAACCATGGAGTTGTAAAGTATAATGGTCTTGATGAATTGCCCAATTAGCAACCACAAAATCATTCTTGAACAAGATTTCTTGTACCAGTGTAGCCCGTAGGTTAACAGGTGAAGGCAATTCACAACACAATGAATGACAAAAAGTGATACTGATGTATGATTGAACTACTCAGGATGAAGAGGAGATTATGGGAAGCAAGAGTGGAGGAATTCACAAGAAAAGTTGCTCTTGCCCAACGCATTGTGCTAAAATCTTTAGAAATGGCAAAGCGGTAGCTATGACATGGCGACTTGGATTGTCCACGTTGAGCCAGGTGAAGAGACCAGGATAACTATGACAGGAGGAAAGAAAACCAACAGCCTCATTGGCCTGGTTGCCTGAGAATTTTACAACCATTCTTGAAGATTTTGTATCAAAGACCGGGGAGTTGAAAATAGTCTTTTCCCATTAAAAATTTTAAGAACTACCTCCATAATGTTGCATTGATTACCATATCGACATGAAACCAAGCATAAAACCAATGGTCATGGAAACCTTTTAGGATGAGCGACCACGCACTTCTCGAGCTGGAAAAAGAACCGGGCATGATGCTAAGTCATGAGTTCATCAAGACATCTTCGTCATCCTACATGGAACATGTGCATTTTGCCAAAATATTCATATGTGAATGGACTACAAACCGTTGAATAGAATGAACAAAAGTAATTGATGTCCCTTCAGAGAGCAGATGAACATAATGACGAACTCCATCGAGCAATGAATTCAACCAAATTTTATCCAAGGAGGAGCTAACATCTTTTTCGTGTATCTGATAAGAACATTGAGAAGTCCGCGCTCTGCACCCACTATGGACACTTTGCATTCGTGGTTATGGAGTTTGGACGAATGAACACCCAATGAAATTCATGGCAGCTATGAACATTTTTTTTGGTGTACCTTGGCTACTTTTTCATTGTATATCTCAATGACATGTCGGTGTACAAACACACGTAAGAGGACTACCGTCGACATCTCAAAAAAAATCTTTGAGATTTTTCAAAGAAGCGGAAAACAGCAAGAAATCTCAAATTATGTTCAGATTTCAATCAAGTATTGGGGCCACATCATCAGCAGCAGACAGATCACAATGGACCCAAAGAATGTGGAGGCGATCATTGCTTGGCCAACACACACCAACCTTTGAGAAGTCATAGTGTTTTGGGATGTTTGCAACTACTATTGTTGATTCATACATTATTATTCAATGAAGTCCACGCCTCTCTCCGATCTCACTAAAAAAAACATTGAGTGGTGTTGGGAAGATACAAAGCAGGAAGCGCTCAACTCTTTGATGAATGCTTTGACCTTGACACCAACCTGATGTTCAACTAGTCTCTCATAGATAGTGTCGTGTTTGCAAACAGTGGGGTAGGTCATGTCATGAGATTACCCCGGACTGGATTTACTCCAACTTGGGAACGGTAGTAGTTAACGGCTACAAGCCGTTAGGTCAGCTACCGTATTACCTCCTATATTCACATGGGTTTTCATGGAGGAATTTCTCTTTTGCTTATTTCAACCAACCCGGGTTCAATTTCAAGCCGTTCTCGAACAAGCTCCGAGTGAAAGATGAACATGCAATTTCAAAATGTCCAGGTCGGCACCCCTCTTTGGCTGAAAAACACATTATCGCTGAGTGTTTGGTCACTTGTGCAGTTGAATTCTTGCATATCGGCGGCGATGTCGGACCGGACAAGTCAACGCCCAGAGTCGACCTCGTTAGGAAAAAATCAAAATCGAGTTGGAGTGAATTTTTGACCATTGGCGAACCAGACATGAGCAATTTGTGCCCAGGCTCAGAATTCTGTTGAATTAATTTATGTACGAATTTAGGGGGTAGTACGGTATCATGCACGCCAACCCGACTAGGATGGCGCACCCGTACCCGTTGCCCCAGAACATGCATATAAACGCCCATCTGCTCCTAGTTGTTCTCCACTTCTTGATCTAAACACGTTTTCTCTTTCAACATGGCATCAAGCTGGCCAATCTTGGCCGGTAAGTCTTGCTTTTGCTTCATCTGATTCGTACTCAGCGTGCCTCTCTTAGCGCCTGAGGCACTCCACCTTGGCGCTCCCCTTCCTTGGCGGCACCCGGGTCCCATTCCGAGCGCAATCCGGGTCCGTTGCGCTCGGCATCTCCTGTCAGTGTGTTGCGCCCTGTGCGTGGCACTCAGCGCCTTCTGTGGCGCTCGACGCCTTCGTTGCCATGCAGTGCCTCTGCCGGCGTGCGCGTTGGTCCCTTGGCACACAATGGCATGGCCACCCCCCTCCTCCGGTTGCTCGCTGTTGCGTGGTCCTCCGTCGATGCACGTTGTGCGGTCCTCCCGTTACTGCGCGTTGCGTGGACCCCTGCTCAGCGCATGTGGCGCGCACCCCCCTCCCTCGTCGCGCATGTCCCCCCCCCTCCCCCCTTCCCGGCTCGTGTGGCACTCATCCCCCCTGCTTGGCGCCCGTGGCGCGCACCTCCCTCCTCTGCGCACGTGCCGTAGCTATCCTCCGCGGTGCGCGTGGCGCCCTCCCCCCTCCCCCCCTTTGGTGCACTCTGGCAGCTCAAGTGAGCTTCTCTCTGTCCTGCCTCCCCCTCTTAGCCCTTACCTCTCCCGTCCCCCCTCCTCCTGTCCCTCCTTCCCTTCCTTGATCCTCCTCCTTCCTTCTCCCTCCCGTCCCCCCTCCCTCTGTATGTCCACCAGTCCATCCGTACGTCCGTCCATTCATCCGTTCGTCCGTCCATCCGTCCGTCCGTCCGTGTGTCCGTCTGCACGTCCGTCCTTCCGTCCGTCCGTCCGTCCGTCTGTTCATCGGTCCGTCTGTCCATAC
>SZWC01005189.1:76856-95224 GCA_023375785.1 Penium margaritaceum
CTCTCGCTCTCTCTCTCTCTCTCTCTCTCTCTCTCTTGTTAAAACAGACATGCCAATTGCTAATCGGAGAGCGTCTGCCGCAAGATCGCGAAGGAGGGATGGACGCACCCGCGAGATGGAGGAGGCGTCTCGCGCACCCTCCCCTCTCTCGCTCGCTCGCTTGTTTGCCGTATTCGCCATGTTGCTCGCCGCCGCTGCAACTGATGGAAGTCGCGCTTGCGCGCTAGCTCCGCTGAGCAAGTGGGCCCTCGGCTCGCCCCTCCTCGATCGCTGACGTCAGCAGCGAGGAGGCAGCTTTGCGAGCGGCCGCGACATCCATGGCCACTCGCTCGCCCCTTTCTCGCTGGTTTTTTTTTTTCTTTCTCCCTCTGTTGCTCGCTCGCCCCCTGTTCTTGACCGTGGCTGTTCCGACCTCGCAACCATGTTAGCTACGATGGCTGCTCCAGCTGCTCCGGTTGCTCGCTCGGCAGCCCCCCTGACCTGGCCGCGGCAGTTCTGATCGGGCAGCCACCTCAGCTATTTGAGCTGCTCCAGCTGCTTCGGGAGCTTGCCATCCTGCTGCTTGATTTTTTGTCTTTTTGTTCCCATACTCTTTTGCTGCTCGCGACCATTTTTATGGTCGCAGCAAGCTTTTGCAGTTGCGGCAGGTTCTTTTTTGACCGCGAGGATTTGTGCTACGCAGGCGGATCCTCTAGCTGAAAAAGAAATCTGAAGCTGGTTTTTGAACTGTAATTCCTCTTCAGCTGGGACAAACTGCTGCGACGCTGCTGGGGCTGTTTTAATAAGCTGGAGGTCGCTGAAAATGTTTTGCTGCTCTGTGGTGGTGCTTTTTTGGAGTCGCCTTTGTAAAATGCCTTGCATCATCCCGTGGTCCACGATAGCCACGTTTATCATCTGAACGATGAATGGCTGCTGGTAACATGGATGCTTTGGACATTTTTGCTTCAGTCTATGTTGTCTCGTGCACCATGAAGCATTTGAAATCCGTGTGCATAGAGCAGGCTTCCGCGATGGCGGAGCTGCGTGTGTTCGACTTCCGCGTCCCCTCCACGACCGACCGCTTCCGCACGTACTACAAGAGGGCGTTGGAGGTAAGACCACACTGCCCTGCACACCTGTAGAAAGCGTCCTTCGGAACGCTCTTCGCCAGAAGTTCGGCTGCATGCTTAGTGCCTGACACGTGTACGAGTTCAATTGTGCTGTCTTTGACCTTTGAACAGATCCAGTGCCCACAAATGTCGATGTGCTTCATTCGGCCCTGAAATTTTGTCAAGTTTGCGAGGTCAATCGCAGACTTGTTGTTGACAAAAACTTTCGTCAGCTGCGTTTGAGCAAATCCGATATCCTCCAGGAGGTTGCGGAGATACGTGACCTCCTGTGCTGTTGAAGTAGCATCTACATACTCAGCTTCTGCGGAGCTGAGTGTGATGAGGTTCTATCACTTGCTGGTCCGGGACACTGCTGCTCCG
Organism: Penium margaritaceum; assembly: GCA_023375785.1. Lineage (NCBI taxonomy): Eukaryota > Viridiplantae > Streptophyta > Zygnematophyceae > Desmidiales > Peniaceae > Penium > Penium margaritaceum. The sequence continues at coordinate 78,326 of SZWC01005189.1, forward strand.
CCAAACAAGCACACAAAACCTGTCGTACTCCGACGGTCTTCCTCCGTTCCTCCAAAATCTGCATCGACATAGCAGTCAAGGTTGAGGGTGGCTGCTGTCCCAAAAACAAGACTGGTGTCACTTGTCGTCTTTAGGTAGCCTAGAGCTCTTTTGAGCTCCTTGCACGCCACCTCTGTACAAGTCTCATTGCCGTGTGCTAAGTTGCTCACGACGAACTGTAGTTCTGGCCGTGTACAACTTGTTGCGTGAATCAGCGATACGACTCTGCTGCGGTAGTCGGTCTCGCTCCTCCCCCTATGTCCATGATGTGTCAGCTGCTACTCTGACACAGGTGTTGGTACATATCAATGAGGAACTTTGAATCGCTCGCAAACTTTGCGAGCGTACGTCTGCTGGCTCGAGTGAAGCATATGCGCTTCACGGTCGCGTTCGATGTTCATGCCCAGGTAGAACTCAAAGTTGGGCATGAGTGTCACATTGACTTCCTGCGCCATGGCAGTCGTTGTGGCTTTGATGAACTCAGCCGATGGACCAATGATGAGAAGTTCGTCAACGTAGACCATCATGTAGTAGTCTGGCTTCGTGTCTGGTGACGGCCGATGTAGGAAGAGGCAATCATCATATGCTGAAGGCTCAAAGTCTAGAGACTCCAGCGCTGCTTGCAACTTCCTGTACCAAAGCAAGGGGCTTTGCTTCAGTCCGTACAAACTCTTTACCAGTTTGCACACTCTGCCACTCCCATCATGGTAGCCCTCCGGTTGCTTCATATAGACGATTGTGTCCATCTCGCCATGCAGAAAGGCATTTTTTACGTTGAGCTGCTGCACATCGTAGTCCATCCCTGCTGCAATTGCCAGCATGATGTGGGCGGGGGTGTAGCGGCTCACGAGAGCGTAGGTGTCAAAGAAGTTTTTCCCCTCAACTCGCGTGAACCCCTTTGCCACGAGGAGAGCCTTGAACTTGTCAATGCTCCCATCTGCTTTTGTCTTCACACAAAATACCCATTTCACTCCCATTGGTCGGGACCCAAATGGAAGCTTCGTGAGCTCCCACGTGCCTTGATCCATGAGACTCTGGTACTCTGCATCAAGTGTCACATTCCAGTTTGCAGCATGCTCACCTTGTAGTGCTTCTTTCAGAGTCTTTGGCTCTAGTGGAAGCGTACTCGTTGAGACGAGAGCTGCTAGGTACATGGTGGTGAAGTCTGCCAGGACTTCATCCGCCTCCTTGTAGATGGAACAGGCTGTAATCACCATGTTTGACTCTTTGATCTCTTGCTCCTCTTCTTGTTACAACTGCAGTCGCAGGAGGCGCGTGAGGCACCCCGGATGCCGAGCAGCTCCATCATGTGGTTTCCCCGTTGCATGCGCACCATCTTACATGCTCACGATCTTGAGTTTCTCGTGAGGTTCTATGAGCGCCTCATGATCCGTGGTGATGCGTTCGTCCCGGCAAGTGTCGAGAACCACACGCGGGGCCACCGGCTGCTCATCCACCTTGTCCAGATCAAGAAGGGTGAGTGGCACACTATCAGCTTCTCCTTCCTCTAGCGTCTCCACGTAGGATTTGTAGAAAGTCTGGAGTAGAGCAGGCTCACTGAACTGCTTAGTCTCCCAAGCAGAGCGCGTCAGGTTCTCAAAGAAGATGGCGTTTCTGCTGGTGATGATGCGATGGGAGTCTATGTCGTAGAACTCCCACCCCTTCATGTTAGGGCTTTGGCCGAGGAAAACACCCCATGTTTCTTTGTCTACCAGCTTCTGTCGACGTTCCTTTGGGACATGGTGCAGGGCCATGCACCCAAAGGTGCGTAGCATGGAGATGTCTGGTTTGTCATCGTGCCATGCCTGGATGGGTGTCATGCTTGGTAGCAATACGTGTGGCACGCGGTTGCGTAGTCACACTGCTTGCCGTAGTGCAAATGGCCACCACGAGTTGTCGAGTTGCACACCAAGCAGCATCGACTTCAACGTCTCTTACATCGTGCGGTTCACTCTCTCTGCTATGCCATTCTGCTGCAAAGTGTATGGCGTAGAGAACTGTTGCATGATGCCGAGATCCTCTAGCTGTGTGGCAAACTCTGTGCTATTGTACTCTCCAGCACTGTCCGAGCGTAGAACCTATAGTTTTATGTTGCTTTGCCTTTCAGCTATCGCGAGCCACTTCAAGAAACATGCTAGAGCTTCGTCTCTTGTACGAAGAGGATAGCTCCACACCATCCTAGTGGCGTCGTCAACGAAGAGAAGAAAGTAGTGATGCCCTCCATAGACTGTGGCCGTTGGTAAAGGTCCACATATGTTGGTGTGGACCAGCTTCAGCTTCTAGCTCATGTTGCATTTCGTGGTCAGAGGAAACGTCTGTCGTGGTAGTTTGGCCCGCGCACAGTCTTCACAAGGTTCTGATGCATCCTTACTGCTGCAATCCTTGAGACAAAGACCGTTGAATTGCTCGTTCTTGTGCATTGTCTGTACCGTCTAGTTACTCATGTGGCTAAGTCGTTTGTGCCACAAATCAAGGTCTGCGCCAGTCACCTGGTGGAGACTTGCTTCTACGAAGGGCGTATTCGACCCTGTCGTTGGAGCTGGTGCTGCAAAGTCCAGCTTTATCATGCCATGCGGAAGAAGGTGACCTTTGGCGAGGGTCTCGCCTTCACGGCTCTTCAAGGTGACATGTTGTTTGTTACAGACAATCCGCGCACCCCTGTTCATCAGGTGCCCAAGTGAGAGGAGGTTCACCGCGATCTCAAGTATGTACAACACGTCCCCAAACTTGACGTGGGCACCGTTATACCTAGTCACTATCATCTTTCCTTTGCCCAAAACAGGCACTTGTTGCTTGTTCGCAACCATGTCAAAGCCTTTGGAGCAGGGTTCCAGCTCGTGGAGGCAAGCCTTGTCATGGGTGATATGTGAAGTGCACCCACTGTCACGGTACCACACGTAGGTGGAGCAGACCAACTCATCACTCTGCTTGGTTGAGAGCTGGTAGACTGCCTCCATCTTGCCTCTTGGCCTCTTTGTTCTCGCCTCTCTTTGGCTGCTTCTCCTTACAACCAACTGCCTTCTTCTCCCNTTTGGCCGAGGAAAACACCCCATGTTTCTTTGTCTACCAGCTTCTGTCGACGTTCCTTTGGGACATGGTGCAGGGCCATGCACCCAAAGGTGCGTAGCATGGAGATGTCTGGTTTGTCATCGTGCCATGCCTGGATGGGTGTCATGCTTGGTAGCAACACGTGTGGCACGCGGTTGCGTAGTCACACTGCTTGCCGTAGTGCAAATGGCCACCACGAGTTGTCGAGTTGCGCACCAAGCAGCATCGACTTCAACGTCTCTTACATCGTGCGGTTCACTCTCTCTGTTATGCCATTCTGCTGCAAAGTGTATGGCGTAGAGAACTGTTGCATGATGCCGAGATCCTCTAGCTGTGTGGCAAACTCTGTGCTGTTGTACTCTCCAGCACTGTCCGAGCGTAGAACCTGTAGTTTCATGTTGCTTTGCCTTTCAGCTATCGCGAGCCACTTCAAGAAACATGCTAGAGCTTCGTCTCTTGTACGAAGAGGATAGCTCCACACCATCCTAGTGGCATCGTCAACGAAGAGAAGAAAGTAGTGATGCCCTCCATAGACTGTGGCCGTTGTTAAAGGTCCACATATGTTGGTGTGGACCAGCTTCAGCTTCTAGCTCATGTTGCATTTCGTGGTCAGAGGAAACGTCTGTCGTGGTAGTTTGGCCCGCGTACAGTCTTCACAAGGTTCTGATGCATCCTTACTGCTGCAATCCTTGAGACAAAGACCGTTGAATTGCTCGTTCTTGTGCATTGTCTGTACCGTCTGGTTACTCATGTGGCTAAGTCGTTTGTGCCACAAATCAAGGTCTGCGCCAGTCACCTGGTGGAGACTTGCTTCTACGAAGGGCGTATTCGACCCTGTCGTTGGAGCTGGTGCTGCAAAGTCCAGCTTTATCATGCCATGTGGAAGAAGGTGACCTTTGGCGAGGGTCTCGCCTTCACGGCTCTTCAAGGTGACATGTTGTCTGTTACAGACGATCCGCGCACCCCTCTTCATCAGCTGCCCAAGTGAGAGGAGGTTCACCGCGATCTCAAGTATGTACAACACGTCCCCAAACTTGACGTGGGCACCGTCGTACCTAGTCACTATCATCTTTCCTTTGCCCAAAACAGGCACTTGTTGCTTGTTTGCAACAATGACAAAGCCTTTGGAGCAGGGTTCCAGCTCGTGGAGGCAAGCCTTGTCATGGGTGATATGTGAAGTGCACCCACTGTCACGGTACCACACGTAGGTGGAGCAGACCAACTCATCACTCTGCTTGGTTGAGAGCTGGTAGACTGCCTCCATCTTGCCTCTTGGCCTCTTTGTTCTCGCCTCTCTTTGGCTGCTTCTCCTTACAACCAACTGCCTTCTTCTCCCCCCTTCCTTTTGATTTGTTTGCTCTGTAACGTTGTTGTTGCCTTGCTAGCTCCTCATCCCACATCCTTTTCCTGCACTCCCGCTTCATGTGCCCAATCTTCTTACAATAATGACCAGAAAGCAGGTAGTGACCCTGCATTCTAGTCGCGTGCACTACGGCTGCTGGCATTTGGTACAGAGTGGGCGGACGACTGGGTGGACGCGAAGTTCCTCGTGGACTGGCTGTTCCGCAAGGGCTGAGCAGTGGACACGGTAGCGCACACACCTTGGTAAGTCGCATTACTGAGGATTCTCTTCTTCTCTCTTGTCAGCTACCGGACGTGTTGCTCTGTCAGAGGCATCTTACAAACATATGCTTTTGTGAGCTCTAATTCATGCTTAAACTTGAGTACCTTCCGGACGTCGTCCCAGTCCCCAGTCAGTCTGTTGAGGAGAAAGGTCACGAATACAGGCTTTGAGTCAGGAGTGTCTCTCATTACGACCTGATCACGAAGTGACTTTGCTTCGTTGATGTAGGATTCGATGATGTCAAAGCCATTAACATTGATGTGTGACAGTTCCATCAGGAGGTGAGATTTGAAGGTTGAGTCGCCAGACATGTAGGTCCTTAGCAGGTAGGACCAAGCTTGGCGAGCTGGCTCAGCAGTCTCCTCGTACATCCGTATGTATGGCTTGCTGGATGCGAGGTGTCACGTGGTTTTCCAGCACCATGAAAGCAGCTCGGGTGAAGTGTTTTTACTTAGCCACCACGCTAGATAGTGACCCATGGGGTGGAGGTGTGTACTAGCCGTTGTAGAACCTCCAGATGCCGTGTATCTGGGCCGCTTGTTTGAACTTGTGCACTGAGTGTGGGAAGTTTTCGCCATCAAATTTGTCAACCTTGATCTTGTGCAAATGTAGTGAGGCGGCTGCTTGGGGCACACTGTCCTCTAGGCCTTGGTACGCTTTGCCTTGTGCTGTCGCATGTGGGAGTGGCACAAAGACTTGTGCCATCGGCTGCATCCCATGTGGTGCTACTGCTGCTCCTGCATGAAATGGTGCTGGTTGTGCCGCAAAGGGTTGCGGTCATGGTGCTTGCTGCATCTGCTGGTAGTGTGCCACATTTGGCACCATTAGGGCTGGTTGTGGCTGATAAGCCGGAAACGGCTGTGGCATGCCTCCTTGAGGTGGTGCAGCCGGCTGCACCTGCAGAGACATGGCTGGTTGCATGACTAGAGGAGGGCTGACTTGACGCAGATGTGTAGACAATCCTTGTGAACCATGTTGCCACTATATCTGCTGCTGCTGTTGCGAAAGCTGCTGCTGTTGAAGCTGTTGTTGCTGAGCCCATGCCAGTTGCTGCTGAAGTTGTGCGATTTGGGCTGCTTGAGCCGCATGTGATTGTTGTAGTTGCTGCGTCTGTGATGCTTGAGCTGCATGGGTAAGCTACTCTTGTTGACGTAGGAGCTCTTGACCAGTAACCTGCTGCCTCAGCGCCTCCCTCTCTTGCTCCACAGCTTGATGTGCTGCGGTTTCTTGTTGCGCCATACGTTGCGCCTCCTGAGCCAAGCGTTGCGCCTCTGCAGCTTGGCGTTGTGCGTGGTCTGCGACATGGCACCCCTGCTCTTCGCCCATGTGCATGCCATGCAAAACTGATTGATCATCAAGTGCAGGAGAAGCTGATTGAGCATTCTCCGCGTCCATGTTGCTTGTGCTTCTGTGCAGATGGAACGCCGCTCACGCGCATGAAGTTCCGTCACCTTCGCCCCTGACCCAGCACTTGTACAAGGCTGGTGGAGAACTTCTCCACCACCAACGTAGTCTGCTACTACTGCTACTACAAACTGCTGAGAGCACCACCTAGTGCCCTGATACCATGTTGATTTTCATGAGACAGGTAGCAAGGGCTAGGACCCTTGCTGGTATGATCTTTGGGTGATCAATAGTGTAGCTTGTACGAGATTGGCCCATGCATGTAGAAGGAACCAGGCTCCATGCATGGTGATGGTGATGTAGTGTGGATCTCATGCCAAGGGTGCATGAGTCTTGCCCAATCAAGTGGAGGACTCTCTGACTAGGATAGCTGTGTAGCGCTGTGCAGTAGGTAGCTCCCCTCCCTGCTAGAGCTAACTAGCGGCATGCCAGAACACTATATTACACTCCAAGCCCTTTAGGCTGCTTCGGAGCTGGTGGCCAGAATTCATGTGACCTGTACAGGAGAGAATTCCCAATAGACATGGACCTGGAAATTCGCCATAAAATCCGCAACTTTCCGTACAGTGCTCCGAATGCAGTGCCGTCTTCACCATATGGGAGCTGAACACCTGCGCAGTAATCGAACCTCTCAACATATTCGACGCTCTTGATCCATTCTCTTGCTGCGATCATTCGCGGTAAGTCATTTCGGATGCCGAAGGTGGCGATCGCTCGCCGAATGTCTCCTTTGATGCTGTTATTGTAGTGAAAACAACGCTGGTCGGGGGCGATGTCTACACCTGTGATGATCTCGCAAAATCTTCGCATGTACTCCGCCACAGTGCATTGCTGACGAAGACATTGGAGTTTGTACCGAGCGTTGGACTTCTTGTTCAGTCATCCAAATCGTGTGAACATTCCATTTGAGAACTCGTTCCAGTCGGTTGGTGGTGTCAGGGCGTCTTGACATTGATGGTTGATTTGCTCCAAGAGTAGAATGTCTGTGGTCGGCGATATGAGACTGGCGCCTTTGGTCGTTGACGAGGCCCCGCCGGTCCTCTCTTGCCGTTGGATGGCCTTAGGTTCAGACCACCAACAAAGTGACGTGCAGCGCAAAAGCGCGGCCGCATGGCCAACCTTGTTTCTATCGTCGTTGACCCGAATAGCAATGAAGTACACCTTCATACTCGTCAGCCACATCCGAACCGTCCGTCCCTTTAAGTTAGCAAGATCAAAAGGTTTGGAAGGGGTCGGGCAAACTTTGGATTTCCTCAAGAGTTGGATATTTCTCTCGACGAGAACTGCTTACTGTGCACTTGCCTTGCGAAAAAGTCTCCATCGTGACGTTGAGTTGTTGGAGCAGATGGATGTTGATCCCCTCGAGCGCGAAGATAAGGCTCGTCAGTTCCTCGTTCATTTGCTCATGCCGGTGCGGTCGTTCCTGCTCACGACGTCGAGGCTGTCGGTAGGGGCGAATGGTTACCGCCGTCGGATCCGTGACTGGGTTGGTCGCCAGAGTTGTCGTGGTTGATCCAACTACCACATAGCATGACACGTCAGCATTCGCTGCCGCTTCAGGGTTCCCGTGCACAAGCACATTCCACTCCTCCGTCGTTGAATTCGTTGCCAAAGACCCGTTGCTGGTCGTCAGATGTGCTCGCTCGCTTCACATCATAGTCGCGAAGTGTACGAAGCCTTGACATACGACATGGGCTAATGGCTTGTGCGGGGTAGTCCTCTGGATGGGTAAAGTAGTCAAATGCCTCTCTAGCACCGCTACACTTTGATACTAAGTGCTATGCCAAACGGAGCGTGGATGGTTAACGGGTAGAAGTTGCAAGGCAGAACACGTTTGAGAATTTGGGACACTAAAACAATTAATAATTGGTAGTAAGTGTACTTCGATGACAAGTGTCGAAATGATCGAACACATGTATACGAGTGTCGAGTTACAAATGAGATGTAGTTAGGGTCGTTGGGTCGATCGTCGAGCGACGCATGTGGAGTCGCACCGTGAGTGGTCGGATCGAGAAGCTCCGTAAAGGAATTTGGGGGCTTTGAGGATCGACGTAAAAAATGCGAGGTGCATCTCCATAAATCTTGACAAATCTTGATGCGTCAAGAAGTGGAACGAAATGCCGTTACACTTTTTTGAATGATTCGCCAACGTGGTCGAAGTTGTTGGAAAGTGCGAGAACGTTTGCTTGAGTGCGAGGGCAGTTGGACGAATTGCCCTCGACCGTCGGAGTGGAAACCGGGGTCTCGAAGCTTGGTGAGCTATTTGTGTGATGAAAGAAATGCCCACTTGGAAAGATTTGGGACTGGTGTACGTCCGGTACGTAACATTACTAAGCATTGCGCAAGAGTTGCTTGACATTTTCACACATTTTCTCATGCACTGTCGTGCATTTCCCGCCTTTTACAGGCATTTCCTGGCATTGGAAGGCACTTTGAGGAATTGCCACACATTTCCCAGACATTGCCAAGCATTTACAGGGAACTCTCCGAATTGCCGTTTGCTTTCACATTTTCCACCTATTCACCATGTATGTCCTACTCGGTGTAACATTCAATAGTTACGTTCCTATAAACGCAATACATGTAAAATTTAACTTTTACATTCTTAAGTGGAACTTTACAATGGAAAAAACTTTAACTAACTTTCAACCAAGTTTAGTATCCACAAATACGTGAATGTAGTTGTTTTCCTCTTTTCTCTGACAAAGAATTGCGCTTCACATTATTAACGCGTCAAAACAAGTTTTGGGGACGTCAATGTGCAATTTTAGGGTCTAAAATCCGGATTAGAGACCTTACTTCCACGTTGAGAGAAACAGGGGTGTGACCATGTACCCATCGATTTCCCGATAGATCCCCCATATCCATGTAGGTTCTAAATGCTCCGGTGCCCATGGTTTCGCCAGATTTAACAGCGCCGCCCATAGTCGAAATCGACATGACAGTGGTGCCCATGTTTTCAAATAGGCAACCGAAAACGGGATTCAACTTTGCTCTCGAAGTCGGCCGTCGCCGACCTCGAGAGCGAAGTCAGCGACTACTGACACCGGCCTCACCAACGTCAGAAGTCGCAATGTCGCATGTTTTGGAGTTTGCAAGTGCGAACTCCAAAACTCGCGACAGGGTGCGTCGCATCTCGCAACCCCCCCCCACCCCCAATAGCCGACAAACCCTCTAGTGACACTGGGGGGTTTGGGTTTTATTGTTTTACTTGCCCGGGAATCTGCTAGGCCTTGCGGTAGCGGGGCCCAGCAGATTCCCTTTGTTATATCACACATGCACCGCATCTCGCAAACCCCACCAAACCTATTACAAACCCCCTAGTTTACATGGGGGGTTTGGATTTTATTTTTTTACTTGCCCGGGCATGTACCGGGCCCCGGGGTAGCAGGGCTCGGCAGATTCCCTTTATTCTATCACACGTGCGCCGCATCTTGAAAAACCCCCAAACCTATGACAAACCCTTTAGTTTAAAATGGGGGTTTGGGTTTTACTTTTTTCCTTGCCCGGGTATCTGCCGGGCCCCGGCAGATTCCCTTTCTTCCATGACATGTACGCCACATCTCGCAAACCCCCCCAAACCTACCACGAACCCCCTAGTTTAAATGGGGGGTTTGGCAGGGTCATTGCGAGCTTGCGAGGAAGTTTCGCTGCGGAACCCCTCCTGCGAGCTCGCGATGACGGGCGAAGTTCGGCTCCACCCTCGAAGTCAAAATCCACGTCGAATCCGGTGAATACATGAGATATATGATAGTCGTGCCCATTTTTTCTCGAAGAATGACAAACATGGGCATCGCTGTTATGTTGTTAAAAACCATAAACAGCGCTGCTTTATCTGGCAAAACGATGGACATATTAGAATTCCGTCCATCCATGTATCGCTCTTTAACAACCCCATGCCCAGCCGGTTTGAACTCCATGTCGTCGTTGCATGAAATGCAGCTTCGGATTGATGACGTCATCATGCCCCTTAAACAATCACAAACCCCACGTTTGAGGTGTTTGTGATTGCTCGAGGGAGGGATTTGCGTGAGGGGTCCGAGACACCCTTTGCGGTGAAAGGGAATCCGCTAGGCCCTGCTACCGCGGGGCCCAGCAGATGATCGTATGTTTTGCGGAGGATCCGCCCGCGCAAAACATAGAAAACCCTAAATCGTAATAGTGGATTTGCACGTCGAAAAATAAAATCAGAAAAAAGTGTCATTTCTCGATCATGATCTTGCGAGGGAGCGAGGGTCGCGATGAAGCGGCGGTCACATGACCGTCCTCGCCGTGCTCAATCAGCGACGCATGTCGCTGATCAAGCATGGTGAGGGAGCCGGATACATTTTTATTATTTTTTAAGTTCTTTATATGGGGGATTTATATTTCTTCTCGTGGATATGGGAGGGTCCGTGATTCGGGATGATGGATATTTTGACTATTTCGCCCTAAGAGAAAGGTTCCCGCTGTAGAAGAGTTTGAGCAAGAGGACATCCTGCAGGGCTGGTTGGGAATTGTGCGCAGAGAGTTCTGTTCAAACAACACCCGCTCTCCCGTGCGTTGCTGGATGCTGCCCGCTTCTCTCTGACACAATGCGGTGCCGTCATCATCCGACGGTTGTCCGGAGCCAGTGGTGCTGACGGCTGAATGGACCGACTCCGCGCTTTCGAACTAGGACGGCTGGTCGACGGTCGAGGCGCACAGTCGTTCTGGGCGCTGTTTGAGATGTGTTCATAAGTCCATTGATGCTTCATCCATCGATGAGCAATTGCATTTTTATTCCTAGCGGTCCGGTTTCGACGGGACTCACACTAAAATCTAAAGAATAATAAACGAACAGTCGTTTTCAGTGTCTTATTTTCAATGCTCCCGTTCGCTCAGCAAAAACTGTTAGAAAACGAAAAATATAGGGTAATGTATTCCATTTATACAAGATCTATTTTTTAATGTCTAGTTAAATACTTGATTTTTATAAGAATGTTCCATGATATGCTATTCTAATTTTAAATGAGGTTCTACATACACCTAGATATCAAGGCCTTTGTGGAATTGAAATTACGAAACAACACTTTATAAACTTAAACGTAAAAAAATCACGTTCCTGAACTTAATAAAGTATGTAATAGGTGTCGGTAAAAAAGCATTAAGAAACGTACAATTTGCCATAGAGTTACGTAAATGAAATGATTGCAAACCTAGTTTTTACATTATTCAAATTAATGGAGATTATTATATTAAAAATAGTGATTTTGTTTCACTAAAAACTATTTTGATGATGTCATGATGGAAGAAATATTTTCAATTCAAAATATTATCTTGAAGACAAGGCATCATGCGTAATGTCGAGGTGTAAAATTGAATGAAAAAAATACAAATATGTTATCCCGTGCTTGTTTTGTTTTCTTATATTTGTTCAAAAGTCATTATAGATCATAGGATGAAAGGTCATCATGATCTAAAGTTGGACCACCTACTCCAATTATAGTAGTTTCTAATATAAGATGATGTTAATTGTTGGCTTATTAAAACATGAAATGCTAGAATACTTGAATTATTTTTTTGATATAGACGCGTAAGATGGTTGATTATGTACAATTTGTTTTATTTTTGCTATAGAACTTTAGCTAAGTATTCTTATTGACCGTGATTGAACAAAATTTCCTTGGTATATTATCTCTCAATCGAAAAAGTGGAGGACAAGCTACACACGGGTATGGTGGGTTCCGATGTTCTAAATCTCATAAGGGATGACCCTTGTCAATGGACAAGGGTCGATTTAGGGGCATTACAGGAAGGCATTATTTGTATTAAGTATTTTTATAACATAAATCGTAAGACTCCATTCTAAACATGTTATGAGTATATATTCTTTCATGTTTTCACAGGCCATAGGTGGTCGTGTACTGAGTTCTAAAGAATGGAATATGATGAGGTATAATAGGTCATAGAACGCACGGGCTCTTGATCATTAGAACATACAAATAAAAAAGATGCCAAAAGAATTTTAGTGCGCCTTGTAAGCGATTCAATGCATAGTTAGGCGGCCTCAATGATTGATTTCTATGATGGCTAGTTGTTCTTATTTGCATGGTTCAGCCTTCGAGTCATCCTGATGGCTTGACTTGGCCCTCCATGTTAATTCTTCCGGAAGAACTTGTTTTTTTGTCTAATGAATCCGGTGGGCCCTAGGAAGTTGTATCTTTGAATGAGATGAAAGATAGATTTCAGATACATCACAAGGCGCACCCTAATTAGAGAGAAAGGATTTCTAAAGTAGTTGAAGTTTTGGTTCGAGTTAGCTAAACAACACTTTAAGACAGCCCAATGGAAGTTATTTTCTGTTTCCTTTGAGGGCACATTTATCCGAGCTGCACTGTTTGCGCCCCGCATAGACGCGAAGTGACGTGTCCAAATCACGATGAAGGGAAGTGCCTGTTTAGCTGACTGGACCATGGATAATGCTGACTTCGGATTCTCATGACTGGTTTATGCCTCGTACCGATCCGTATACCTGTGAGGACCCGCTACCGTCGGTGTCCATGATCGGATGTACCGATCTGACGGCAGATTACTATTCGGTGGCGACCTTGGCTTCCATAGTGCAGGCTCGCCGACATTTTTTCTCCGTCCTAGCGCCAATCTACATGGATCGACAAACACTACCCATGTATACATGAAGCGCGAGAAACATATGACAAACAGATNCCCGCGTTGTGTGTAACACGTTTCTGATTCGTTGTTGCATTTTTTATACAGTAGTTTCTTAACACGCCTTACCGGTGGCGAGATGTCTCGGAAACCGCCCAAGAGGTTTTTTTTTTTTTCCATCCGTCGATTCGCTAATGTTGCCCCGTGCAACGGTGATTTTGAAGGCTATCAACATGGTCCTTTCCCCCCTAACATGGGCATCCGATGGGAGAGCGCTCCCAAAACAGGCCCCTCCGAGAAACCAGGAAGAGGTACGGCATCATCCAAATACCAATGTCGACGGCAGGCAGTCTGCGTCAAGAGGGGGGTCAAAATAGGCATCTTTCACAATTTTATCCTTCCTGTGAAGGGCTATGTTGCGCTTTTCCTCGACCACGTGGCGTTTGGTGATAGTGGTCCGCGAGCCAGTCGTCCTCACACCCATTCCTCGTCATCCAAACGAATCCGTTTGAACCATAGGCGCAGTAATCTCGACTCCCCCACAATCGTCACTTTTATCGTCGTCGAAGCCTCTGTTGCGCCCTTCACTGCAGTGCGGTTTTCGCCGAACAGAATCGCGTTGGAGAGCAAGGGGGTGTCACGCGGCCGCACACTCTCCGCCCTCCCCTGCTGCGTTTTTCTGCAGCGCCAATGGCTAAGCCAGTGTGGCAATCGGCAGCCGCGGTACGAGCCACCCTAGCTGCTGCGCTCGTCGCCTGCCTTCTGCTCCCCGTGGCATCAGGTGAATCCCCTCTGCCCACCCACACCACTCCGTTCCACCTCGCCCAACCACATTCGCCACTGCTGTTGGCTATGCATTGTTCGGCAGAGCACCGGCTTCTTGCAGCGGTCTCCCAAGAGGGGTGTTTGCCGTCCTTGGTTCCATGCGCGGATTGGCTGTACGGATCACATCGCGTTGCATGCTTGAGGAGACCCGATGACGTCACCACGTCTCGTCTATCCATGACTTGNCGCGAGTGTCGCGCGTGCGCCTGTTTGACCCACCGGCCACAAACCGCCCTCTTGGAATGTATGGCCGTGCGAGAGCCTCTGATTCGCGCCTTCTGTGCTGCTGCGTATCACCGGATGTGAGGCGGCTCTGACAACGCGCTCGTGCCCAAACGCCACCTGTGCTAGAAACAGTCTGACCAACGCCACCTGTGCTAGAAACAGTCGTCAACGCTTTTCACGCTGCCATGCATGCTGCCGTGCGGCTGGGGCGCAGGTCAGAATGTCGTGGACGGCGGAGATGATGCAAACAACAGCAGCAGCAGCAGCAGCAGCAGCAGGGTACTGTCGGTGGCAGCACGCGGTGCGTGCAACTGGGTATCGGGCGGGCGGTGGGTGGTGGACAATTCCCTGCCCTGGTACACGGGCCTGTCGTGCCCCTACGTGCGCGGCTCGCAGAACTGTGGCAAGATCGGCCGCGCTGACATGAGCTTTCAGAAGCTTCGGTTTCAGGTTGGTGCGCTTTGCGTCTGTGGCAGCTGGGTGTGCGGGGAGGTGGAGGAGGGGAGGTCGAGGAGGTGAGGTGGAGGAGGGGAGGTGGAGGGGAGAGTGGGGACTTCATCCAGCATGTGCCACTGCACGTGCAACGAGTGTGTGAGGTTGTCTGTATACATTTGCTCACGTGCATGTGCATGTGCATGTGCATGTGCATGTTCATGTGCATGTGCATGTGCATGTGCATGTGCATTTGCATGTGCATTTGCACGTGCATGTGCATGTGAATGTACATGTGCATGTGCATGTGAATGTGCATGTGCATGTGCATGTGCATGTGCATGTGCATGTGCATGCGCGTGCGTGTGCATGTGCATGTGCATGTGCATGCGCATGTGCATGTTCATGTTCATGTACATGTGCATGTGCATGTGCATGGGCATGTGCATGTGCATGTGCATGTGCATGTGCATGGGCATGTGCATGTGCATGGGCATGTGCATGTTCATGTTCATGTGCATGTGCATGTGCACGTGCATTTGTATCTGTATGTCTAGGAGATCAATTCTTCTCCGTTTGCAAAATGCTGTCTAAACTTTGGAAGTCTGTAGATGTTGACAATTGGATCCCACCACACATGAATTGCACTGTGTAAAGTTGCGTCGCATTGCGTTGCGTTGAGTTGCATTGCACTGCACTGCATCGCAATGCATTGCGATGCATCACATTGCACTGTGTTGCGATTGCGTTGCATTGCGTTGCGCTACATGCATGGTTTGTCTNGTGAATGTACATGTGCATGTGCATGTGAATGTGCATGTGCATGTGCATGTGCGTGCGCGTGCGTGTGCATGTGCATGTGCATGTGCATGTGCGTGTGCATGTGCATGTGCATGTTCATGTTCATGTTCATGTTCATGTGCATGTGCATGTGCACGTGCATTTGTATCTGTATGTCTAGGAGATCAATTCTTCTCCGTTTGCAAAATGCTGTCTAAACTTTGGAAGTCTGTAGATGTTGACAATTGGATCCCACCACACATGAATTGCACTGTGTAAAGTTGCGTCGCATTGCGTTGCGTTGAGTTGCATTGCACTGCACTGCATCGCAATGCATTGCGATGCATCACATTGCACTGTGTTGCGATTGCGTTGCATCGTGTTGCGCTTCATGCATGGTTTGCCTCACTGCCATGCTGTCCTCATGGTGAGCATTTGCTGTGTGAGAAGGTAGGTGTGGTGTGGTTTTGGTGGGTGTTCATCCACGTCCCCATGATCTCGGGATGTGTGGTCATTGTGTGGAGGAATGCTTTGAGATGAGTCCCATTGCAACAAAGCCGGGGTCACTTTGACCTGACCTGGGTCTTTAAGTGCTCCACGGCGTTTTGGATTTTGAGACGTGTCTACAGTCATGATGTCGTAGGTCTCATCTCAGTTTCTCCAAGCAACGCCGTCACGCTCCACATTTGCCGCGTTGGATGCAACTCCCTGGTCCCCCTATTGGCTGTGTCTGTTTCTTGTGGTTGTGTTAGTCTCTTCTGGTCTGTGGTTGTGTTAGTCTCATGTGGTCTGTGGTTACACTTGTTTCCCACGCGCTCACGAGTGCATGTGGCGCACAAGTAGTCACATGCGGCGGTGGTTGCTGCACCATGCACACACGGTCTCAACTGCGCGCAAGAGTTGAACAGCTGGTGTGGTGTGCAGCCAGCCACACGATGGCAGGGAACGGCGCTTCCTACTCATGATGATGGCTCTGACCGAAGACCTGCACCCCGTGCGCATGTGAGCCATCAAATCCATGCACACATGCATGCAGGCATTCACGCGTGCATGCTGGTATGCGTGCATGCTTGCACTGCATCCTTCCTGCCACACAGGCTTATGTGAGTGCTGTGGCTGCTTCATGTGATCTGGGTGCCATGGCACCCCCTTGCACATGCACATGCACATTCACATGCACATGCACATGCACATGCACATGCACATGCACATGCACATGCACATGCACATGCACATGCGCATGCACAGTCACACCGTAAACGCAAGAATCACATGCACACATGTGTTGTGTGCGCATGCAGCCAGATGGGTGCACGCTGGCACGCATGAGTCCGGTGTTGCTGGCGACCAAGCTGCGAAACAAGTTGGTGGTGGTGTACGGAGACAGTGTGTCCAAGAACCTTGCGTCGTCCATCGCCTGCATCCTCAATGCCGTTCGCGCGCTCGTGCCGTGGTCTGCAACCATCAATGGCCGCCAAGTCTCAGGCCTGCGGGTACGCTTGCTTCTTGCGCACGTGCTCATGTTTGCGCACGTGCTCATGCTTGCGCACGTGCTCATGCTTGCACACGTGCTCATGCTTGCGCACGTGCTCATGCTTGCGCACGTGCTCATGCTTGCGCACGTGCTCATGCTTGCGCACGTGCTCATGCTTGCGCACGTGCGTTTGTTTGCGCACGTGCTCATGCTTGCGCACGGTATTATGCTTGTGCTCATGGTGTTTGGGCTGATGGGCTCATTCTGTGGACTGGCATGCACTGCCAACCTACCAGCTTGTGCTCGCGCGAGCGTGTGCATGTGTGTATGTGTGTGTGTGTGTGTGTGTGTGTGTGTGTGTGTGTGTGTGTGTGTGTGTGTGTGTGTGTGTGTGTGTGTGTGTGTGTGTGTGTGTGCG
>SZWC01005189.1:124648-146221 GCA_023375785.1 Penium margaritaceum
CCGCCGCTGCCACCGCTGCACACGCAGCTACGCAGCTGCTGCTGCAGCTGACAGTACAGCTGCAGCAGCAACTGGGCGGAAGCTGCTGCGCAGCTTCCGCGTGCCACCGCGCAGCGGCAAAACCGTGACAAGAAAAGAAAAAAAAAGGGAGGGTACGAGATGACATCAGCATTGTTGGTTGCTGACGTCATCAGGTCGTGCTGACGTTAGCAACCACTTGCTGACGTCAGCATTACACTTAGCCAAATTCTCAACCGAAAAGTCAAAAGTTGCCACCGTTTCAACTCGCCAAGAAACGCAGACGGTTTTGAAATCCGGCAAAGTTGACATGTCGTCCCATAGTGAGCGGCGACATGAGTTTGCCCGACGACAAGGAGAACGGACCAGGTGATCCCTCCTCCTCTTCTTCAGGGGTATTGAGCCCTCGCTCGCAGGCCATTGCGGACCTGCGCAGCCAGCAGGAGGAGATGCGTCGTCTGCAGCGAGAGTAGACTGACGCGATCCGCACGCTGACTGAGCTCCTGCGCGCTCAGTCAACGGCTCCTCCGCGGATTTCTGAGGGAGCTGCCGGCGTTGCAGCCTCCACCCAGCTCTCGGCTCAGGTGCCCGTGACAGGTGCCCCGCCTCCTTCACCTCCTGGTGTGGTTTTCGCACCACCTGCGGACCTTCTTGATGAAGAGCCATTCATGCCAGGCTTCGAGGATGACTCCCAGGAGCGGGAAATTCGTCTTCTACAGGAGCGCCTCCGTCAGCTGCAGACGGGTATCCGACCTCCACCCGTGTCCCCGATACGACTGCCACCTGACTTTCCCAGTGATCACCCCCTTCCACGAGTTTTTCCTGTCACTCGCCCTCCTCAGCCTGCGGCTGCTCTCCCCACGGAGCGGCAGCCAAAGGACTTTGAGGCACCACCCCCACAGTACATCAGCGAGGATGGATTTGACTGATGGGAGATCCTGTTTCAGGCGTGGGCCACTTCTGAGGGAGTGTGGCCTTACTACCACAGCCCATACTAGTCTACAAATCCAGCACAGGTGCTGACAGCAGCCCGGGCCATGCGAGGGCTTCTCTAAGCCATGCCACGCGAGACTGTCGTTGACTTCCGTCCCTTCCTCGGCGAGGCTGGCACAGGCACCGGAGCTGATCCTCGTGGAGGGTGGGATCTGGCGTTGTCCCTACTGGCCGCAGAGACGCACGCCACGCGTGCGTCACACATTCGTGCTTTCCACTCTCTCCGTCAGAGACCAGCGGAGCTTGCAGCGGATTACTGGCGACGCGCCATGCGTATCTACACGCGCCTGGGGACCTCGGGGGGCACACAGATGTGGGCGCTTCGGGCGATCATGCTCGGAGTTCGCCTGGAGTACACCGACATATTCACACGGTACAGCGACGCTGCTCTCGAGCCTTTCTCAACCACCCTACAGCTGCTCCCGTGGGCCCATCAGCTTTTCCTCCATGTGACGTCGGCCCGCGAGGCAGCAGTAGCACATCAGGAGACTTCCCTCGCTGCAGCAGTCCTCGCCTCACCACCATCTTCCCTCCTGCAGTCACCCTCACCTTCCTCCATCACGACCTCATCTTCCTCCTCTTCGACCCCGTCTACACCCACGCAGACGCAGGGCGTTGCAGCAGCTGCCCAGGGGAAGAAGAAGAATATGAAGCGCGGATCGGGTCAGCAGCAGTCGTCATCCAGTGGTAGCAGTGGCAGTTTCGTGCACTGCTACAACTGTGGAGGTGCCCATCGCTACACCGAGTGCCAGCAGCCGCTCGACTGGGAGCGCATCACTCGCGGACTTCAGGCTGCCCATGCTACTCGTACCGCGTCCGGCACGTCGACCGCACAGTCCTCTGGACGCGCGGCGACTATGACTACAGCTGTCCCTGCATCCTCACCGGCGAGCAGCAGTGATCCAGACCCACGTGACCGCACCATCGCCGAGCTTCGTCATCTTCTGGCGCTTCGCTTTCAGACAGGTGCGAGTGTGTTGTCATCGTCGAGTGGGTCACAGACTGCTTGTTCGTCCGTCCTTGTGACTCGTGATGACACGTGTGGGGGAGCACTGTCCGCATGTGATGATGATGGGCCTGACTGCACTGACTGGATTCATGAGTCTCACCTTCGTGATGTACGTCGTTCCTTCCAACTGACGGCTCAGCGTCCCTCTGATGCCGAGTGTTCTATTGCTCTTTGTACAGTGACGTCCACCAGTCGTGACTCCGGTGGCACTTGGATCATCGATTCCGGTGCCACCCACCACATGACGTGTCGTCGTAGTGACTTTGTGGTACTTGGTCCTGTGACGACTGTCCGTTCTTTTCGTACAGGTTCTGGTCAGTCCTTACCGGTTCACGGTGTTGGGGTTGTATGCTTTGATGGTCCGTCTGGCCCCCTGTATCTCTCTAACGTGATGTTTGTGCCTGATCTTGAGCTCAGTTTGCTGTCTGTGCGTGCCTGCACTCTGATGGGTCTGTCCGTTGAGCATACCGCTGATTCAGTGATCGTGACTGCTCTTGACACCCGTAGCATTGTCCTGCGTGCTTCAGTCGTAGATGATTTGTACCGCATTGCTTGGCCCTCCTCCCCTTGCTCTCCCTCCTCCTCTGGTCGCGTTTTTGTCACTGGTGTTCTATCCCCGGAACACCAGCGGTTGCTTCACCGACGTCTGTGTCACGTGGGCTCCGACACTGTGTCGAAGCTCATCCGGACACAGCCCGCTCTTGGTCTTGACGTGGCTTCGTTCGAGAAGCAACCCAAGACCGACTGTCTTTTCTGCGCTCAGGGTAAGATGCACCGATGCACTTACCCTGATTCGCGTTCTCGAGCGCTGAGGCCCCTCGAGTTGGTCCACTCGGACCTGCTCGGTCCTCTCCCGGTCGAGTCACTGTGTGAGAGGGGCCGGTATGTTCTGACGCTGACTGATGACTTCACCCGGATGCGGTGGGTCTACAGTCTGCGTCAGAAGAGCGATGCCGCCCTTGCGGTTCGGCTCTGGCTCGTGATGGCTGAGCGTCAGTCTCGCCATACGCTACATACCTTGTGCTCGGATCGCGGCGGCGAGTTCCTCGGCGAGATGGACTCCTTCTTTGCTGAGCACGGCATTTTTCACCAGGTCTCCGCTCCTGCTACCCCACAGCAGAACGGTGTATCTGAGCGCTGGAACTGCACCATGGAGGATGCGGTCCGCGCCATGCGGTCTGAGTGCGGTCTCCCCGAGTCTTTCGCATTCGAGGGCTTCGCCTACATGACTTGGGTCTGGAACCGCCTCCCGCATGGTCCGCTTCCGGATCATGTTACACCGTACGAGCTCTGGTTTGGCCACCGTTCCGATCTTCATCTCGCACGCGTCTGGGGATCCCTGGCCTCCGTATGGTATACCGAGGACCAGCAGGGGTCCAAGGTCTCTCCTCGGGGTCATTTGTGTGCCTTCATCGGCATCTCCCCGCGGTCGAAGGCCTGGCGCTTTTGGGATCCCACTCGCCGTCGTGTCATTGAGTCCCGTGACGCGTTGTTTTTTGAGTCACTCACATACCGTGATCTGACTTCGATCACAACGCTCTCTACAGCCCATGTCCCTTCCTGTGAGGGTCCTCGGCAGATGGGGGAGACCTCTTCGCCAGCGACCATTCCTCGCCAGGCTGATGTGTCCGCTCGAGTCCCCTCTCGATCTCCAGCACTTGATGATCCGGCTATCATTGCCGTTGGTCCAGAGATCCCGCCGGTCCAGCCTGCTTCGCACCCCACAGGTACCGTTGCTCCCACGCCTCCTCCTGCATCACCCTCTGTGTCCACTGGCACCCCTGTTCCGGTGTCTGACTCAGCCCAGCCCACTCCTGTCTCTACGTCGGCTGACAAACCTGTCTCAGTGTCCGGGCCAGCCTTGCCCACTGTCATCCCCAGCTCAGTGTCCCCCACACACGCATCTCCGGGCACGGCATCTCCGACTGCCTCGTCTCAGCCCTCACCAGCTGTGGTCGTACCTGTCCCTGTGGTCGTACCTGTTCCTGAGCCTGAGGTGCGCCCCTCGACCTCCGGTTACTCCCGTGAGCCCGGTGGTCGCCTTCGACCACTGGATTCTGGAGCTCAGCGAGCATCGGGTACCGGACCCAGACGTTCCTCTCGCAGCATCGCAAGCGGTGATCCAGGCACAAAGGCCTTAGGCCTGAGTGTCCACACTGAGCTTTCAGAGGTACACCCAGCGTACCCCATAGGGCACGACCTGGTCACTCGTGAGTTCCATATCGCCTGTGACGCAGCAGCTGATCTTGTGGCCGTCAGGCCAGACACTATGGCGTGTGCACTTGCCACGCAGAGTTCCCCCTCTATGGCGCCGGACCCGGGCACATTGAGGGAGGCTTTCTCATCGCAGGATGCTGATGCCTGGAGAGCTGCTTGCGAGGATGAGCTTCGCGCTATCCGAGAGCACGGAGTCTACGAGCTGGTCGACCTTCCCCCTAAGTGGAAGGCGATTCAGGTCAAGTGGGTCTTTCGCAAGAAAATAAAGCTGGATGGCTCATTGGAACGCTACAAGGCCCGCTTGATCGTCAAGGGGTTCTCTCAGATTGAGGGAGTTGATTACACTGACACCTTTGCCCCTGTTGGCCGCATGACCTCAGCTCGAGCTCTGTTCGGTGTAGTAGCTCAGCATGACTGGGAACTACACCAGATGGATGTGAACAACGCGTTCCTCCATGGCTCTTTGGATGAGGAGATCTACGTGGCTCAGCCACCAGGCTTTGAGGACGGTGACAAGGTCTGGCACTTGCGCAAGTCCTTGTACGGCCTCAAGCAGTCTCCACGGTGTTGGAACCGGGAGATCACTGGCACCTTGACTCGCGCAGGATACGTACAGAGCGAGGCAGACCCCTCACTCTTCATCCTACCGACACCCGAGCGGTTTACCGCCATCCTGGTCTATGTTGATGACCTTCTGATCGCGTCTCCGTCGCTGGAGGCCGTGAAGGAGGCCAAGGCTGTCCTGCAGACCGCCTACANCTTGCGCAAGTCCTTGTACGGCCTCAAGCAGTCTCCACGGTGTTGGAACCGGGAGATCACTGGCACCTTGACTCGCGCAGGATACGTACAGAGCGAGGCAGACCCCTCACTCTTCATCCTACCGACACCCGAGAAGTTTACCGCCATCTCGGTCTATGTTGATGACCTTCTGATCGCGTCTCCGTCGCTGGAGGCCGTGAAGGAGGCCAAGGCTTTCCTGCAGACCGCCTACAGGATGAAGGACCTCGGTCCTGCATCGGTGTTTCTTGGTATGGAGATTGTGCGAGATCGCAGACATCGGACACTGTTGCTGCATCAGGCCCGATACGCACGAGTCGTGGGGGAGCGCTTTAGCGATCTCCTTGGTGCAGTGCCCATTGCTTTCACACCACTCACACCTGATGGGCAGGATGCCCTGAAGGTGGATGACCCTACACAGCTGGGGGAGGCAGTGGACGTGACCTTGTACCTCCGTCGTATCTCGGACTCTGCTTTCGTCGGCAGTGTTCGGTGGTCCTTGATGGCTACACTGACAGCGACTGGACCTGGAGTCCTCACGGGCGCAATCGCACTAGCTACGTGTTTCTGCTCGGTGGTACCGCTTTGTCTTGGCGAAGCGGGAAGCAGGGCTTCATCGCACGTAGCTCGTCGGAGGCAGAGTATGTAGCTTTGGGGGCAGGGGCTGCTGAGGCAGTTTGGCTGCAGCGCTTGTTTCTTGAGCTTGGGCAGTCAGTACCTGCCATTGTGCTGGGTTGCGACAACCAGAGTGCTCTCGCCATTGCGGAGAACTCTGGTGTTTTTCATGCTCGCACAAAGCACATTGCGGTTGAGCATCACTTCGTTCGGGATCTGGTGGAGCGACGCGTGATCTCCATCATGTGGGTTGGCACTGACTTGCAGCGAGCTGATTTCTTGACGAAGGCACTTGCTCGCGGAAAGTTCCTGGTGGCCATTCGTTCTGTTGGGCTTCGCCCCGTGCGTGACAGTGGTTGAGTGTGGGATGTACGTTGTCGTCTCATTTGTCTGTGTCACTCACTATGTGGTTGTACCAGTGCTGCACGCGTATGGACATGCGTGCCATCGGGTCATGGGGGAGTGTTGTGCTTTGTGCCGTTCCTGTACGGTTTACTGTGACCACTCGGCCGTGTCCATACTCGTGCAGATCCCTGAGGCAGGCGGCCCTGGTGACACCAGCGCGACGACAGGCGGCGGACTACCCGTCTGGAGCTGATCGACCACTGTTCCAGAGCCCCAGCTGTCACCGGGACTCCTTGCTGTGCCTTCTACGTCTTGCAGGCGCCTTTCGGCTGACTGGGCATGAGGCCCATTTGCATGCTTTTGCATTGTATACTCGCTGTCAGTCAATGGATGCATGGATGTGACCAGTCGTTGCGTTCGTCTTTTGATTCTGCACGTCTAGGTTCAGACGGCGTAGGATTCTGACATGTGTGCGCAGAGTTACGGCCAAAACAGTGGTTTTGGGCCGGTTTTAGGACAGCTCTTGGACTGCTGCGTGCGACACCCGCTGTGCGCCGCAGTAGGTATTTATGCCCTGGACCTGTCAGTTGTCATTTCTCTCTGCATATGCTATATTGAAGCATTCTGACACTTGGACTTGTGTCTCCTAGCCAAACCCTTGCCGTTGTGTGTACGACCTGTGACTGTCGTCACCGTCTGACTGGGCACTGACGCCCGGTCAGCGGCCGTGTTGCTAGGAAGCTTCTACGCACTTTCTCAGGACCACCTACTCGGAGCTGCCTAAGGACCGCTCCTTCATCCTGGATATTGTTCGGGACCTTATTCAGTTTTCTTGCAACCTGTAGGATTCTACTGGTAGTCTGACCGTGGGCCAGATTTGCATGTTTTTCATTGAGGATCCACCGTTTGATGTCGGATGCATACACATTATCAAACACAACGTCCGGATCGAGATCCTGCATGTTCAGATTCGGACGGCATAGCGTCTGACTTGTCTGCCTAGAGTTAGGGCTAAAAAAGTGTTTTTGGGCCGATTTTAGAACATACCTTTCACTGTCGCGTGCGACACCCGCCGTGTGCCGCGGTAGGTATTTATGTTGTGGACCTGTCAATTGTTCACTCTCTGCATTACAAAGCTATCGAAGCTTTGAGCTACGAGACTTTGCGCGTCTCCCTAGCCTGATTCTTACTGTTTCTTGCATATGCTTGCTTGCTAGTTAGCTAGCAGACTTGGCAGTGTCGCCACGTCAGCAGCAGCAATGTTAGGAAGCTTCCTAGCAGTTTCTCATGGTATCAGAGCAATGAGATCTCTCTCGCTGAGCTGCACCGCAAAGACACAACACTGGCAGCAGCAGTGAGCGTCACCGCCGTCGCCGTATCTTGGGACAAGTTGCAGCCATTTGGAGCAAGGACATCACCACAAAACTCCCACTACCACATTGGGTGAGCTGCGGCAATTTCCGGCTCCAGCAGCCACGTCAAGCAGCAGCAGCATCAACGGATGGGCAGCCTTGTCTGGCTGCCCATCCCTAAAAAAAATTGAAGAAAAATCAGCTCGCAGCAGCTCGCGGCAGCGGCTGCGAGCAGTGGCAGCAGCTACAGGCAGCAACAACAGTGCAGGAACAGCAGCGGCGACAGAAGCAGCAGCAGCGCAGCAACAACGGCAGTGGCCGCAG
Organism: Penium margaritaceum; assembly: GCA_023375785.1. Classification (NCBI taxonomy): domain Eukaryota; kingdom Viridiplantae; phylum Streptophyta; class Zygnematophyceae; order Desmidiales; family Peniaceae; genus Penium; species Penium margaritaceum. The sequence continues at coordinate 132,299 of SZWC01005189.1, forward strand.
CAGCGGCAGCGAGCTGTGCTGCAGTGTAGCACTGCGGCGCGACACTGTTGCCTAGCTGCGCACCACTGAGCAGCACTGCGCAGGGCTGCACAGGGCTACGGTGGGTTGCGCAGGCCTGCAAAGGCCTGCGCAGGGCTGCAAAGGGAAATGCAAGGCGGGGGGGGGGGTGACACGATCACCCCACCGAGGAGTCCGCGTTACTTCCACACGCGTTTTCTTGCTGGCGAAAAAGCCGCTGACGTCACCATTAGCTTTGCTGAAGTCAACAATTCGGAGTCAAAACATCATTTTCCCTTGATGTTTCAACTCTTCGATAAACGTTGTCGTTCTAAAATCCGACCAGTTTGACATTTTGGCCCATACTGAGCGCTGACATGGCTCCGACCGGTGACAAAGGCAAAGGACAAGTAGATCCCCCTTCCTCCTCTTTAGGGTTCATGAGCCCGCGCTCGCAGGCTATTGAGGACATGCGAAGCAAGCAAGATGAGATGCGTCGTCTACAGCAGCAGCAGACTGACGCCATCCGCAGGCTCATAGAGCTTCTTCGTGGTCAGTCCATGGCCCCACGCCACACCTCCGAGGGGGTCCGCTGTGTCATACCCTATGCACAGTAGTCAGCATCTGCACCGATGACAGAAGCAGGACACGACCCGCCATCTCTTGATCCTCGGGAAGAGGACCTTGACATGCCAAGTATGGAGGATGGTACTCACGAGAGCGAGATTCGTGTGCTTCAGGAGCGTCTCCGCCAGCTTCAGACGAGTTCTCGACCCCCACACACACCTGGCTCCTTTTTCCTAGAGATCCGTTCCTCGCCTGATTCTTACCCCAGCTACCCCACCGACTTTCCTCGTCCTGGTGTCTTCCCCATTCCTCGTCCTTCTCAGGCCGTGGTTGCTCACCCTACGGAGCGACAACCCAAGCATCGAGACACCACCCCCACGATATGTCAGCGAGGACGGCTTTGACTGCTGGGAGATTCTCTTCCAAGTCTAGGCCACTTCAGAGGGAGTATGGCCCTACTATCACAGTCCGTACCAGGTTACTGATCGTGCAGAGGTGCAGACAGTGGCCAGGGCGATGCGTGGACTCCTTTACGCCATGCCGCGCGAGACTGTTGTGGACTTCCGCCCGTTCCTTGGAGAGGCCGGCACAAGCGTGGGGGCTGATCCACATGGGGGCTGGCACCTGGCATCGTCCCTGCTTGCTGCAGAGACGCACGCCCCCCGCGCGGCTCACATTCGCGCCTTTCACTCCCTTTGTGAGGGACCTGTCGAGCCCGTATCTGATTACTGGTGGCGGGCCATGTACATCTACACGCGCCTTGGGACCTCAGGAGGTACAGAATTGTGGGCGCTCCACATGATCATGCTCAGAGATCTTCTTGAGCACGCAGACATCTTTACAAGGTACAGCGACACCGTGCTCGAGCCCTTCTCCACCTCCCTTCAGACGTTTGTTCTGTAGGTTGCTAAACCAATATGTGAGACGTCTCAATGTGAGATCATAGAGGGAACCAATCTCAGGAGGTGAATCTGGTGGAACAAGCTTGGACTCGAAGCATTCATGCCTGGCCTTGAACATGCAGGTAGAGGTCACACTACTTGGAAATCGAGCCAGCCAGAATGGAGTGACAAATCGAGGGTTTTCTAGGCGCGGCTTGGTCAAGGTCATTCAGTAGGCGCAGGCTATGTGCTCAATTAGCATCAGCACATTCATCCGCTCTCATGCACAGTTGGTTGAACAGGAAAGTGAGAACACTCTAAGCAGCATGACCAGTGATGGTGTTTCCACTGTGAGTGAGAGAATGTGCACCGATGGGGTGAGCAAGGATGCGTCATGTAGTGTCTGTATTGTATGTGCCGATGTTGTCAAGAAGATCACCATGACCATGAAGGACCAGGACACGCAGAGTGCGGGCGGCCTCAGTGGGATATGGGTTGAAACAAGGAGAAACAGAGGGATCGGCAATAGAGTAGTAATCCCTGATGAGCTCACCTTGTGGCCATGAGCTCAAGTGCATCTCCCACGGAGAAAGTGTGAGTTTAGGTGTGTAGTATGGTGGTGAGATTTTAAAATCCTTCTGTCGCTATGACAGAGAGGCATGACATTGGAGGATTGGAATAGACCTGTCCATGGGAAAGTGCCGTGTGGTTGCTTGCAGTGCCCCCCGCACCAGTACATTCAGACTTGGAAGCAGGAACCACAGTACCTCCAGCAGCTACAACACCTTTAGTACCCCCAGAACCCCAAGCACCCATGGCACCCAAAACACAAACAATGGGAGTCATGGCGCTAAGCCGCTCCATGATCATTAAAGCTCTAGTAGTAGCCATCTTAGTCTTAGAATCAACGTCCCGTGGAACCTCCTTTTGGAGCCGGGACCGATAAGCCTGAGCCTCATGCAGGACAACCTGCAAGGCCTCGATGTTGTCCGTGGCCTCAGGCATGATGAGCTGAGTGAGTGATGGGGGAAAATGAAAAATGAATGGATGCAGGTGGTGGAGAATACGAAAGTGTAACATGGGGTGCTCACAACTCTATTCTCATGGAAGTAGAGAGAAGAGTGGCTGGACGACTACAGCTGTGAATAAGACAAGCACGAAGGTACAAGCTACAACGGCCGCCAAAAGGCACAAAACTCTGATCACTCCTTTGCTTGTGAGGGTTGCAACTATAGATCCCACTAACACTCTAGTGCCTACGTGATGTGTCAGCGTCGGGGGCTCACCAGTGGGGATCAGAACTGCTGTAGCAGTGGATGTACAAATGGAGTGGTGGAGGGACTGTGAAGGAGATGGCATCAGCTGTTGTGGTAGCGGTAGTAGCAGCAGTACATGATGCAGCAGCCACCTGTACAACAATTTTGGCTATAACGGCTGCCAGAACAGAGTGAGAGGTAGCTGCTTCAGAATAAGCAACTCTGGCCAGCCCAAATGGCGTGCCAGTGGGAGCCCTAGTAGCTTGGGTAGTGGTGGAAAATGTTGTAATAGCACCTGTTGCAGCATCAAGGATTTCCCCGGCATGGTTGAGTGCATCAGACTATACAGGAAGGACGGAAACACGTCCTGTTTTCTCACGTTTGCTAGCTGTATTGGCTAGAGATGTATCAGAAGTGTTGTCTGGTGTGGGAGGTCGCATCCCTGGGGGATAATCATGGTTACACTATTTAAAGTACATCAGGGACTCAAACAATTGATCTCTCACCTCCTCAAGACGGTGAATGTTATCACATCAATACTCAACTGTGGGCATGCACACCTAGAGGAGTACTGCATCGTCTGTCTCGTCCGAGCCAACCCAATGATCGGTTTGGGCTGCTGTCCTCGAAGAGACCTCCAAGTAGTTGTAGGCTCCGTCAAAGGATGGTGTTGAGGCTAGCGAATAGACCATGAGAGCAAGGCAAGAGTTGGAGTTCATGCCTGGAAGGGGTGGAAGGATTCTGCAGCTGCTCCTGCTGAGAATGTGGCCTCAAGTGTGATGCATCGAGAGCACAGGGATCCCGAGATAAGGGTACTAGGAGAGGCCGGAGAGAACCTGATTCGGCCGTTAGAAGATGCTGATGCTATGCTACTGCTGATGTTGCTAAGGTCCCAAGGGTTGCGGTGACAGGGTTGTGATCCCTAGATTATGGTACCTGGACTGGAGAGGCGCGTGTGACATGAGCAAGTGCTGCAAATGCTGTTGTTGCTATGCACGAGAGCGGCAGTGAAAGCGAGGCCATTCCGGAAGTAAGATGGCGTAAGAGCCGTGTGCGGTGGTCAAACACCATTGCGTGTGTAACCACTGCAGTGACAAGGGTGATGCAGTGCCAGTAGGCACCACAGAAGATGATATTCCTGTCGATCCTCTTGCGGCTAAAAGAGAGCCACGACACCCCAGAATTGGGGTATGCAACACATGTGCGGCAATCCGATGCCATTTGTCTTGCTGCTGCTGTAGTAATGAGAATAATGCGGCGAGAGTAGGCAGCTGGGAAAACATTGCTCCTTCAGATGTTGTTGTGGCTGCAAATGGTAACTGCAACACTGTGCTGAGCATCCGAGAGTGGTCCAGGATCGAAGAGCGAAAGAGTGTGGGAGGTATGTTCCCTCCTTTCTCTAATACATGAAGGCATCCCCTCAAGCACGTAGACCATAGAGTGTGAGAGAAAAATGTGTGGGGAGATCCCCACAAGACATACAACATGGATCAAAGCTCATAGTACTAGAAGAAACTTGAGAGTTAGGTTACAGTGGGAATTAGAAGCGAGAGTTTACCAAAACCGGTGAATGTGACTCATGGTCGTGTGTGATGCACGCAAAGATCACACTCCCACCCAGGGGTGAAGCTCGGCCACTTGGTGTTTACCAAGGGCGGTTACAAACCGTGGCACAGAATAACTATGGCCAGGTGTCCCCCTAAGGATCAGCGCCCGGTTGGTAGAATGAGACCTCCACAGAAATCTCGTACACATAATGGAGATAGCTCCCGCATCCTAAAGCGTCAAAGAGCTAGAGCTTCCCACAAGCAAAACCAACTGTGAGAGTCACAGAGAACACAAACAATGTGGTACACATCACTAGTCGAGTATGTGATGTTACTAACAAGAGTGTGCGAGCTTCACCATGGATGGCTCCCATCTTGTGGGACATGTTGTGATTTGTGACATTTCCGTCCACCTGTACAGTTTACCTTGACCACTCGGCCGTTTCCATCCCCATGCAGATCCCTGATGGGGACCCAGGTGGCACCGGTGCATCGTCTGGTGATGGACCACCTACTCATAGCTGACCGACGACCGCCCTAGAGTCCTGGATGCTGTCCGGGACCTTCTACAATATTTCTGCAGCTGACTGGCCGTGGACCCGATTTGCATGTTTTGCATTGTGTGTCAACCGTCTGATGCCGGATGCATGCATGTGACCATTCATGGCGTCCGGCTTGAGATCCCACACCTTTAGGTTCAGGCGGCATAGCATTCTGACTTGCCTTCATAGAGTTCTGGTGAAAACAATGGTTTTGGGCCGGTTTTAGGATAGACCTTGCACTGCCGCGTGCGACACCCGCCGTGCGCCACGACAGAAATTTATGCTGAGGACCTGTCATTTCTCATTTCTATTTGCATTACTAAGCTATTGGAGCTTATGATACTTTGCACATCTCCCTAGCCTGACTCTTGCTATTTCTTGTACGTGCTTGCTTGCTAGTGCGCTAGCTGACTGGACAGTGTCGCCATGTCCACAGTAACAAGGTTATGAAGCTTCCTAGTAGTTTCTCATGGTATCAGAGCAGCAAGACCTCTCTTGCTAACCTGCGCCGTAGAGACGCAACACTGAAAGCAACAATGAGCGTCACTGCCACCACCGTATCCTGGGACTCGTTGTAGGCCTTTGGAGTAGCAACATCACCACAAAAATCCCACCACCACACCGGATTAGGTGCGGCAGTTTCCAGCTCTAGTAGCCAAGCTGAGCAGCAACAACAACACCGGGTGGCAGCAGCACCAAGTGGCAGCAGCAGCCGTGTCTGGCTCTCCATCTCTACAAAAAAAGGAAAATCAGCTCGCACAAGCTCGCAGCAACGGCTGCGAGCAGTGGCAGCGCGCATAAGCAACAGCAGCCTGTAGCATCCACGACGTGAGCAGCCACGGGCAGCAACAGCAGTGCAACAATGGCGGCAAAAGCAGAAACTCCTGCAGTGCAGTAGCAGTGGCGGCGGCCACAGCAACGGCAGCAAGCAGTGCTGCTACGCAGCTAAGCAGAAGCTGCGCAACACTGCGTAGGGCTGCACAGGGCTGCGTAGGGTTGCGCAGGACTATGCAGTGCTACGCAGACTGCGCGAGGCTACAAAGGGATGTGCNAGCAACCGTGTCTGGCTCTCCATGTCTACAAAAAAAGGAAAATCAGCTCGCAGGAGCTCGCGGCAACGGCTGCGAGCAGTGGCAGCGCGCATAAGCAACAGCAGCCTGTAGCATCCACGACGTGAGCAGCCACGGGCAGCAACAGCAGTGCAACAATGGCGGCAAAAGCAGAAACTCCTGCAGTGCAGCAGCAGTGGCGGCGGCCACAGCAACGGCAGCAAGCAGTGCTGCTACGCAGCTAAGCAGAAGCTGCGCAACACTGCGTAGGGCTGCACAGGGCTGCGTAGGGTTGCGCAGGACTATGCAGTGCTACGCAGACTGCGCGAGGCTACAAAGGGCTGCGCAGGGCAAGGGATGACGCTGTCACCCCCACTGAGGAGTCCGCGTGACTTCCAAGAAAAAAAACGCAGGCGTAAAATACACTGGTGTGAGAAATGCTAGCATTTTTNTGGCAGCGCGCATCAGCAACAGGAGCCCGTAGCATCCACGACGTGAACAGCCACGGGCAGCAACAGCAGTGCAACAGCGGCGGCAGAAGCAGCAACTCCTGCAGTGCAATAGCAGTGGCGGCGGCCACAGCAACGGCAGCAAGCAGTGCTGCTACGCAGCTAAGCAGAAGCTGCGCAACACTGCGTAGGGCTGCACAGGGCTGCGTAGGGTTGCGCAGGACTATGCAGTGCTACGCAGACTGCGCGAGGCTACAAAGGGATGTGCAGGGCAAGGGGTGACGCTGTCACCCCCACTGAGGAGTCCGCGTGACTTCCAAAAAAAAAACGCAGGCATAAAATACACTAGCGTGAGAAATGCTAGCATTTTTTTTCTTGCGTCAAAACATTCATGTCACTATTGGCTTTGCTGACGTCAGCAATTTCGAGGTCAAAACGTCAAGTTTTCTTGACGTTTCAACTCTTCAAGAAATGCTAATGCTGCTGCAATCCGACCAGTTTGACATCCGGCCCATACTGAGAGCTGGCATGGCTCCGACCCGTGACAAAGGCAAAGGACTACTAGATCCTTCTTCCTCCTCTTCAGGGGTCATGAGCCCACGCTCGCAAGCTATTGAGGACCTGCGGAGCCAGCAGGATGAGATGCGTCGTCTGCAACAGCAACAGAGTGGTACCATTCACACGCTCACTGAGCTTCTTCGTGGTCAGTCCAAGGCGCCATGGTAGACCTCTGAGGGAGTCGGCGTTGTTATACCCTCTGCACAGCAGTCATCATCTCTACGATGACAAAAGCAAGACGCGACCCGCCACCACTTGATCCTTCGGATGAGGACCCTAGCATGACATGTATGCAGGATGGTGCTCACGAGAGCGAGATTCGCGTGCTTCAGGAGCATCTCCGCAAGCTTCGAACGAGTTCACAACCCCCACACACATCTGGCTCCTTTTTCCCAGAGATCCGATCCTCGCCTCATTCCTACCCCAGCTACCCCAGCGAATTTCCTCATCCTGGTGTCTTCACCATTCCTCGTCCTTCTCAGCCTGTGGTTGCTCTCCCTCCAGAGTGGCGACCCAACGACTTCGAGATACCGCCCCCAGGATATGTCAGCGATGACGGCTTTGATTGTTGAGAGATTCTTTCCCAGGTCTGGGCCACTTCAGAGGGATTATGGTCCTACTGTCACGGTCCGTACTAGGTTACGGATAGCGCACAGGTGCTGAAAGCAGCCAGGGGAATGTACGGACTCCTTCACGCCATGCCGTGCGAGACTATCGTGCACTTCCACCCGTTCCTTGGAGAGGCCAGCACAGGCGCTGGTGCACATCCACATGGGGGCTGCGACCTGGCATTGTCCTTTCTTACTGAAGAGACGCACGCCACCCACGCGGCTCACCTTTCACTCCCTTTCTCAGGGACCTGCCGAGTCCGCAGCTGACTAGTGGCGGCGGGTCAAGCGCATCTACATGCGCCTTGGGACCTCTGGAGGTACACAGCTGTGGGCAAGGCGCACGATCATGCTCGGAGGTCATCTTGAGCACGCAGACATCTTCACGAGGTACATCGACATTGTGCTTGAGCCCTTCTCCACCTCCCTTTAGCTTCTTCCTTGGGCACATAAGATTTTCCTCCAAGTGAATTCCGCCCCTGAGGCAATCGTGACCCATCACGAGAGTCCCCTTGCTGCAGCGGTCATCGTGTCGCCAACAACGCAATTCTTACAGTCTGCTTCTCCATCCTCCGGGACATCTTCCTCTTCCCTTTTGACCCTAATTACCCCGACTTAGACACAGGGTGTGGCAGCAGTGGCACATGGGAAGAAAGGGAAAAGAGGCACCGATCGGGCAAGCAGCAGTTACCGAGCAGTAACAGTGGACGTATTGTTCACTGCTACAGCTGTGGAGGCGCTCATTGCTACATCGAGTGCCAACAGCCGCTCGACTCGGCGCGGATCACTCGCGATCTTCAGGCTGCCCATGCATTGCAGTCTGCGTTGAGAAGCACAACCTCTGGTCGCACGGGGACCATGACCATAGCGATTCCCGCTTCCCCACTGGCGAGCAGTGGAGACCTGGACCCACGTGACCGCACCATCGCCGAGCTCTGTCTCCTTCTAGCGCTTCGCTTTCAAGGAGGTGCGAGTGTGTCGTCACAGCCGGGTAGTTCACAGACTATTTGTTTGTCTATCCTCTTAGCTCGTGATGACTCGTGCGGGGGGGCACAGCTCGCATATGATGATGTTGGGCCTCACAGTACTGATTGGAATCATGAGTCTCACCTTTGTGCCCTTTGTCATACCTCCTCACATGTTGCTCAGCGCCCGTCTTAGGCCAAGTATTCCATTGCCCGTTGCGTAGTGACGTCCTCTGACCGTGTTCCTGGTGGCACCTGGATCATCCATTCTGGTGCCACTAACCACATGACCTGTCGTCGTAGTGACTTCGTTGTCCTCGGTCCTGTTGCGTTTGTTTGCTCTGTTAGCATAGGTTCTGTTCAGTTGCTGCCGGTCCAAGGTGTTGGGGTTGTGCACTTCGATGGTCCGTCTGGCCCCCTGTATCTTTCCGTGGTGCTTTTTGTACGTGACCTTGAGCTCATCTTGCTTTCTGTGCGTGCCTGCACACTGATGGGACTTTTTGTGGAGAACACTGCAGATTCCGCGACTACGATCGCTATTGATACTCGCACCATTATTCTTTATGCCTTCGTCGTCGATGACTTGTATGGTGTCCCTTGGATCTCTTCTTCTCCTTGCTCCCCTCCCCTTTTCTCTCTTGTTCTTCACTGGTCTTCTCTCTACTGAGCACTTGCAACTACTGCATCGTTGCCTGTATCATGTAGGCTCCGACACTGTGTCGAAGCTCAGTTGAACACACCCCGCACTCGGTCTTGACGTTGCCTCTTTTGAGAAGCCGCCCAAGACCGACTATCTATTCTGTGCTCAGGGTAAGATGCATTGCTACACCTACCCCGACTCCTGTTCTCGAGCTCTTTGTCCTCTTGAGTTGGTCCATTCGGATCGTTTCGGTCCAATCCCTGTCGAGTCCTTGTCAGATTGGGGCCGAAACGTCCAGATCTTGACTGATGACTTCACCTGGTTGTGGTGGATCTACAACCTGCACCAGAAGAGCGATGCCGCTCTCGCAGATCACCTCTGGCTAGTGATGGCTGAGCGTCTGTCCCGCCACACGCTGCACACATTCTGTTCGGACTGCGGCGGTGAGTTTCTTGGCAAGATGGACAGTTTGTTTGACAAGCACAAGGTTTTTCACCAAGTTTCCGCTCCTACTACTCCTTTGCAAAGCGGTGTCTCTGAGCGTTGGAACCGCACCATGGAGGATGCAGTTTGTGCTATGCAGCTTGAGTGTTGTCTACTAGAATCCTTTGCACTTAAAATATTTGCCTACAAGACGTGGGTCTAGAACCGCCTCCCACACGGTCCCCTTCCTGACCACGTCACACCCTACGAGCTCTCGTTTGGCCACTGTGCCAATCTGCGTCTCGCCCGTGTCTTGGGGTCCATGGCTTCTATGTGGTACACGGAGGACCAGCAGCGGTCTAAGGTCTCCCCGCGGGGTCGCTTGTGTGCCTTCGTAGGCATCTCCCTGCGGCCAAAGGACCCCGTCTCTCGTCGCATCATGGAGTCCCGCGACGCGTTGTTCTTTGAGCCTCTCACCTACCGTGACCTGACTTCTATCAAGTTGATGTCTGTCACGAACATTCTTACATGTGAGGCTTCTCAACAGATGGGGGAGTCTTGGCCTACGAGCACCTGTCGTCTGGCTGATGTGTCCATTCGAGCCCCCTCTATTTCTTGGTCTCCGACTTTCGATGGCCCAGCGATCATAGCTATCGGCCCAGAGATATCTCCAACCCACCCTGTCTCTACCCTTGTTCCCTCACATCCCACAAGCACCCATGATTTTGTACCCATGTCCACCAGTACTCTTACCTTTGTACGTAATCCTGCATCTGCCCCTGCTGCTACATCCAGCCATGTGTCTCTCGTCATTTCACGAGCATCTCACCATCAATATCCTCACACTCTATCACGTGTCCCTTTGCCTCAGTCCTCACCAGAAGTGGTCGCGCCTATCTCTGAGCTTGAGGTGAGCTCCTCGAGCCCAGGTTACTTGCGTGAGCCCGGTGGTCGTCTTCGACCACTGGTCTCTGGAGTCCAGCAAGTGTCTGGTCCCGCACCTAGGCGCCCCACTTGTACCATTGCGAGTGGTGATCCCGGCACAAAGGCCCTAGGCTTGAGTGTCCGCACAGATAACACAGAGGTACACCCAGCGTGCCCTGTATGGCACGATCTGGTCACTCGTGAGTTTCGCATCGCTTGTGATGCAGTAGCTGACTATGTGGTCATCTTGTCCAGCTCTGAGGTGTATGCACTCGCCACTCAGAGCTCCCCCTTGATGGTGCCTGATCAAAGGATACAGACGCCTGGCGTGCTGCCTGCGAGGATGAGCTTCGTGCCATCCGAAGGCACGGAGTTTACAAGCTAGTCGACCTTCCACCTGGGAGGAATGCTATTCAGGTCAAGTGGGTGTTTTGCAATAAAGTGAAGCCGGATGGCTCACTGGAACACCACAAGGCCCGGTTGGTCGTCATGGGGTATTCCCAGATTGAGGGCGTCGATTACACTGGCACTTTCACCCCTGTCGGCCGCATGACCTCAGCTTGCGCTCTGTTCGGTGTGGTGGCTCAACATGACGTGGAACTGTACCAAATGGATGTGAACAGTGTGTTCCTCCATTGCTCTCTGGATGAGGAGATTTACGTGGCTCAGCCACCAAGCTTTGAGGATGGTGACAAGGTCTGGCGCTTGCACAAGTCCTTGTACGTACTCAAGCAGTCTCCTCGGTGTTGGAACCAAGAGATTACATGCACTCTGACTCATGTGGGATATGTATAGAGCAAGGCAGATCCCTCTCTCTTTATTGGATGGTCGACAGAGCGGTTCACCGCCATCCTCGTCTATGTGGACGACCTTCTGATCGCATCTGCCTCCATGGAGGCCGTGAAGGAGGCCAAGACGGTCCTCCAGACTGCCTACAGGATGAAGGATCATGGTCCTACAATGGTGTGTCTTGGCATGGAGATCGTGCAAGACCGCAGTCGTCGGACACTTCTGCTGCACAGCACCCGATACGCACAGGTTGTGGGGGAGCGTTTCAGTGACCTCCTTGGCTTAGTGCCCACGGCCTCTACACCTTTCACACCTGATGGGCACCATGCCCTAAAGGTGGACGATCCCACACAACTGGGGGAGACAGTGGATGTGACCTTGAACCTCTGTCTCATCGGATCCCTAATGAACTTGGCCACTAACACACACCCCGACATCGCTTTTGTCGTTAACCTCCTTGCACAGTTTTCGCAGGCTACACGTGCTAAAACCCCTCGTCTAGCTGTGTCAGTGGTGCGGTACGTGGTCTCCAGGAAGTTTCTGATGACCATTCGTTTTGTTGGGGTTCCCCACTTGCCTGAGAGTGGTTGAGTGCAAGATGTGCCTGTTTTTGTATCACAACTGTTTCTGCACTCGTTGGTGCATTCGTTTCACTGCTGCATGCGTATAGACATGCGTACCATCGGGTCATCGAGGAGTGTTGTGATTTGTGACGTTCCCGTCGACCTGTACAGTTTAGTGTGACCTCTCGGTCGTGACCTTGCCCGTGCAGATCCCTGATGCGCACCCAAGTGACGCCGGTGCGTCGTTTGGTGATGGACCACCTACTCGGAGCTGACCGACAACCACCCCAGAGTCTTGGATGCTCTCTGGGACCTTCTCCAGTTTTTCTACAGCCTGTAAGATTTTATCGGTGGACCGGCCGTTGGCCCGATTTGCATGTTTTGCATTGTGTGTCCACCGTTTGATGCCGGATGCATGCATGTGACCTGTCATAGCGTCTGGCTTGAGATCTTGCACGTTTTGGTTCAGACGGCGTAGCGATCTAACTTGATTGCGCAGAGTTATGGCCAAAAAAATGGTTTTGGGCCGGTTTTAGGACAGACCTTGGACTACCGCATGCGACACCCGCGTGCGCCGCGCCAGGTATTTATGTTGTGGATCTATTTGTTGTCATTTGTCTCTGCATTACTAAGCTATTGGAGCAGATGAGACTCTGCGCGTCTCCCTAGCCTAACTCTTGTTGTTTCTTGCACCTACTTGCTTGCTAGTGCACTAGCTGACTGGACAGTGTCGTTCCATCAATTGCAATAAGGTTACGAAGCTTCCCAATAGTTTCTCAACTAACAAGAGTGTGCGAGCTTTTCCATGAATGGCTCCTATCTTATGGGACAGAGCTCCAGTGCACTTCCTAGAATCAGTTTCCTACACATGTGAGGTACTGAGCATGTGAAGCAAGACACGAGGGCACTACAGATGTGATGGGCCAGCAGCTGAAATATAAACACTAATAGTCCAGGTGAATAGTTTCAGAACCAAGACTGTCTTGGCCTTCGTGTCCGAGGGGAGATATCTCTTATCAAACACGGAAGAAGAGTTCAGACTAAGTTATCTCGATCTCAATTGAGCAACAGTGCCCGAAACTCTTGAAACAGGCTCAGATATGTATCCCCTGAACCAAGAAAAGGATGCATTCGTGGCATTTCCACACCTTGTATGTCTCGAATGAACTCTTCACTTCCTCAAAAACTAGGTTTGTTGGGCATGAATGACACATGATGTTGCAGTGTTCCGGGGATACTGATTCAATCAAAAGCAGCGAATCAATCAATTTCTCAAAACTTTGAGCGGGAGCCCATCTAGAGGCCTTGTTACCTGCGTAAGTACACCAGTGAGCACCCAACGAGCAACAGGTGGTCCAGCAGCCCATGACGAAGGGACAGAGGCCCAGTGTGTGTGCAAGGGATGTGTGGGAGGGGAGGGGGAGTATGTGAGTCGCTGCCCTGGAATCGACCGCCGTGTGCTCTGGGTGACGCTGTCAAGAGGTCGCAAACTGGCCAAGAACTGCGCTGTCCATAGAATTTGGTCTGCAAGGCACAAGCGGGTGAGGTTCATGGACCACAAATCAGCAGACCATCAGCAGAGCAATACTCGTGCAGCTCAATCAGCTGAGCAAGATCTTTCCAGTGAAAATGCCATTGAGGGGCAACAAGTGCGTCACAGATCACCCACGCATCACAGTGAGAGCACATTCCTCAAGATACCTAAGCACCAAATCTGCTTCAGAATCACCTCACACCCCGCCTCCATGATCAGGGACTGCACCTCTGAGACAGACAGCTATCACACCCTGCAGCCTTCCACTGTGCTGCCCACCCTCCTCAGGGCATAGGGCAGCACAGCTAGGCAGAAGCGGGGGCCATCCCCATACACAGGATGGAGTATGGGACTACTCACAGTGCGCAAAGTGCAGCCTAGAGGTCCATGAGCCCACGGAAAGAAGCACTGCTCATCTCCTTGTCTGTCACCCCGTAGTTGCCATCCATGATATCACGCCGTGACAGCCCGCCCGTCTGTGTCTTGCGCATCATCGCTACAAACTCCTGGTAGTCAATGGTGCCATCCTGTTTCACAGCAAGCCACCCCCGCCCACCAACCCTCCCCCCACTCTCCATTCAGCCCCCGCCCCCCTCACAGCCACGACCATCGCCCCCCTCACAGCCACGAC
>SZWC01005190.1:6603-25080 GCA_023375785.1 Penium margaritaceum
CCCCCCCCCCCCCTCCCTAAGGTAAAATTGCATTAAGATAGTGTATTGGGGAGTGCAGCTGATGATGGATTTAAACAATACATAATTGTATTCTACAGTGAAAAATCTATAACAATGCACTTTTGTATACTCTTGTATCTCTGTACAATACACTTCCCACTTCATCACCCTAATAAAATCGTGTTGTTCTTAAGGGGGGGAGGGGGGGTGAGAAATCGGGAACCTGTAATTGTCCGGTTCAATTTATGACTCTGCATGAACTTTGGGGTAGTCGTAGGTGCGAGGTGATTGAAGCTTTAGGGAAATGTCATGGACTTCTTGAAAACATCATGTACTTCAACCTCTTCTGGAGAGGATTGGGATACACTGCCACTGCTTTTATTCCTGTGGTTTTTGCCGTGGTTGCTAATGATGCCTGATAGACACGTAGCGGCGTGGTGGGTCCTCATAGGACCTCATCTGCAGTGACTGACACCATCACTGAATCCCACATTGCTGTCGCCACTGTCTACTCATGGTGATTGTGTGGTGATGCCGCTGCGTCTGCTGCCGCCATTCTGTGTTTGCTTCTACTGTTGCTGTATGCTGCAATGAGTCAGTGTGGTATGGTAGGCCCTCCCAGGACCGTGTAGCCGTGAATCTCACTGTTGCTGACGCTGCTCTGTCTCTGCTGTGCAGCTCAGCGAGTGATGCATCACTGCGCTCATACCATGAGGAGATGCCTTTAAGATTCCTAGCTCTGTTGTAGCTGACGCACTGGCATGCAAGGCAGGTGCAAGAGCATCAAGGGTTTAGCTATGGGACACGCGCACAGTTGCATAAGATTCAACAGCTTTAATGTGCACAGAGGAATGGAAATCGACAAACACACAGGATACATAGCTGCCACGGCACACGATGGGTGACACACGCGGCAGTGTCAGTTTTCCCCAAACCTGGTCCAAAACCACTGTTTTGGCCATAACATAGGGCACAAGAATCCAAATGCAGAACTGTTTGAACCTACGGATTTAGCGTCTTGAGCTGGACGCGATGAATTCACATGCATAGGTATGGCATTGACCACTGGACACACAATGCAATAAAATGCAAATCAGACCCAGGGCTAGTCCACCAAGAAAGCCTTATAGGCTATAGAAAAAAGGGCAGAGTGCCCCAACATGTCTCGGGGACACCGGGGTGGCTTTTCTTCAGCTGTGGACGAGTTGACAAGAGGATGTGCAAGTATGATGGCGGTTCCGAGTAGGTCACAGTCAGTTTTTCACATGTTTTTATGTTTCTTGTGAAGGTTGTGTAGGAGGTCGGACTGGGTGTGATGACAACACTAGACCTCATGTCACAACGTTGGTCGAAGATTCATAGACATGCATGCTCCCTGGTTGTCACCAATGCTCCGTGCTCTCACATGAGAAAAAACATGTAATCCATAGACACCTCTGTCTTTTGAGTACATACACTGTGTCCACGATCACCTGGACACAGCTAGCCTTGAGTCTTGATGCGGTTGCTTTCAAGAAGCCACACAAGACCAACTACCCCTCATGTTCTCAGGGTGAGATTTATTTTTTCACCTAGGTGAAAAAATACATCTTGACCTCTTGTGCATTACGTCCAATTGATTTGGTTCACTCCAACCTTCTTGGTACCCTCCCTACCAGGTTCTAGCCAGAATGCTGATAGTATGTCATCAAGCTAATGGTTGGCTTCATGCGGGTGCGTTGGGTCTGCAGTCCTTGCCACAAAAGAGACACTAATCTGGCAGCTCAACTTTGGCTCTTCATGGCTGAGAAGTCAGTCTTGCAAGACTCCCATGGATTCAGATCTGTGATCATGGCGGAGAGTGTATTGAAAGATGAAGGCATTCTTTTCTAAGCATGGTGTCTTTCACCACCTTTTCCCTCATGTCACACCTCAGCAGAGTAGTGTGTCTCAGTGTTGGAACCACACCATGAAGGATGTGATATATGATATGCGTGTTGAGTGTGGTCTCCCAGATTCTTTCGACTTCAAAGACTTCTCCTACATGACGTGGGTCTGGAACCGCCTACCGCACCATCCCTTGCCAGACCATGTCACACTGTGTGAGCTCTAGTTTGACCACATTACAAACCTCCACCTCGTGTGTATGT
This sequence comes from Penium margaritaceum, assembly GCA_023375785.1. Classification (NCBI taxonomy): domain Eukaryota; kingdom Viridiplantae; phylum Streptophyta; class Zygnematophyceae; order Desmidiales; family Peniaceae; genus Penium; species Penium margaritaceum. The sequence goes on from SZWC01005190.1 coordinate 8,733, forward strand.
GGGGCTTCATTGCATTTATCTTTCTTGCAGAGGACCACTGGGCACCAAGGTTGTCAGAAGAATGCAAGGGTGATAACGGCAGTAGCAGAAGCAGGCAGAAGCAACGGAGCTTGCATAACTATGTTAGCACGATGACGGAAGCAGAAAGGCATAAGCAGTTCCGAGAAGTTAGTCGCAGAGCCTGAGGAGGGCCAAGATACAAGATAGACAAAAACTGGCGAGCGAGAGAGAGAGAGAGAGAGAGAGAGAGAGAGAGAGAGAGAGAGAGAGAGAGAGAGAGAGAGAGAGAGAGAGAGAGAGAGAGAGAAAGCAAGAGTGAAGTGAGTAATGGGTCTGCAGGTGCTTGAGCGAACAGTGACAGAGCGAAGGGCTGTAAGATGAGAATGGTTGACGAAGAAAGGGTGGGCGATGTACCAGAGCGAAGACACGGCGGCGAAGCCGCGGAACCGAAGGGAACAGGATGCAAAGAACTGCTTTGGTTAACTTTGAGGGAATAAACGTCCTCAGTAATATATTGCAGAACAGAGCAACGGCTTCTTTTCCGTTAGCCAGACACGGCTGCGATGTGGTCGCAGTTATTAGGGTGGCTCGCCACAGGATCCTTGATCGTGACTGACAATCCATTTGGCGAGGTGGTTTACACTGGTCCGGTACAGGACCTGAACCTTATTCAGAGCTCGGATTATCCGATGGTCGGTCAGTGTTGACTTCAATATTCCAACAGCCCCCCTGAAGTCAGCACTAGAGAGGATGTGGTGCACAGGTTAGATAAAGGGTCCACCAGATCTCTGAGAATCCTTCGTGTGGTTGCCGGATAAGTGGGTGAAGCGAGTGATGCGTAGTGAGGATGAGTGCCTCTTTTAGGAGTGCTTCTTCCCAGTCCGTACCAAGAAGGCTGATGGAGTCCAGGAGACCAAGGACCACCTGTTGGAGATTGAACTTAGGGAATTGGAGTCTTTCCAGGTGGAGTAGTAGTTCAACTCTCCATTGATGGTAGATTGTGGAACCATATCTTGACTTGTGCAGTTGGGGTGATTTCCGTAGGCACTCTGGAAGATGAGTGACAATATCAGTTAGTGCCTTGTTGGGTGTTGAGCAGTCAATGAATTAGATTAGCTTCATTGATGGTTTAACACAAAGAAGGGCAGTGACCGTGTTGTTTCTCATGGTCTGTTCCAGTTTAGGGAGTGTTGAGAGGAACTGTTGATTCCTCAAGGCCATCTGAAGAGGTAGCCTCCATGTGGATATTTTTCCAAGGGGATACCGCTGGGAGCTCATTCTCCTTGGTATGGTCCCTTAGAAGGGTGATGATGGGGATGTTGAATGCTGGGAATGCAGGAGTGGAGGGCACTGCCACAACTCCACGCTCGAAGAGTGCTCTGTCACAGCGAGCTCTGAGAGTCCAAGGAGAATGTAGGAAGCGTAGGAACGTAGGCAGTCAGGTCCACGGATACATTGGCCTCTTCCACTGGTTAGCTTTGGGTAAGCAGGGAGACGGGTGGTGTCCGGTTCCAGTGGTGTCTTGCTTTTTGTGAACTGGCTTCAGCTACGAATGCAGATGCTGATGGGTTGAACTATTTGGATGCACGAAACTTGTGAGGACAGATGATGGCTGCAGATGTTTTGTGGGGAGGGAGGTGATGGCAAAACTGAATGCAGGGAAGAGATCCTTTTGCTTGGCAGTTTGTCATAGTGATTGCTGATGATGGAGAGAGAGATTGATAGTGATGAAGTGGGCACAGTGGCAAGACCGCGTGCGTTGTGGAAGTTTTGGCGTGGGCGCAGATCGTTGCGAAAAGGGCGATGCGACCAGGCGAATCCTTGTGCCGAGCAGACGATGAAAGTGGATGATGGAGGAGAAATGGTGAACGGCGGAGTGGGCGCAGGGGCAAAACCACGTGCGCTTCAAAATAGAGGAATAGAATGCGGCAAGGGGAAGGTAGGGACCAACGCGCCACGAGAAATCTGTTGATGGTGTGGGTGCAGGCTGTTGCGAAGCGGGCAGCTAGCTCGTGCAGATCCTTGTGCTAGCTGCAGATGCTGATGATTGCTGATGAGAAGGCGGAAGCTTTGCTGATATACAAGTGGGCACAGGGGTGAGTCACGTGCGCTTGCGAAGGGTTCGGCGTGGGCGTAGGTCCTCGCGGAGCAGGCGATACGACCGGGCGGATCCTTGTGCCGAGCGGAAAGCGATGCGGAGGACGAAGGAACACTTGATGACGGAGGAGCGATTGATGGCTGAGTGGGCACAGGGGCGGAACCACGTGCGCTGTGAGGTAGTGTTTGATGATGACGGAGCGAAGCTGATGAGGGGTGCTTCGGAGGAGGCAGAGGAAGCTGAAAGGAAGCTGATGCGGAGGCAGTTTGACGAGGTAGGAAAGAAATGGTGCAAGGACAAGCTGGAGGAAATTGAGATATGGCTGGTGCACGTGATGAAGAGTTGAGGAAGCGATGATGATGAGGAGAGTATGTGGAGGCTGATGAGGATGGCGATGATGCGGCGGGAGAAGTGGCAGCAGAGGGCAGATGACGGAGCAGGCGGGAGCGGCAATGAGCGCAAGGCGAGACGACCAGTTCCTTTGGTGCCAAGAGAGTGATGGCTTGTTCCCCAATTGACCCGAGACCGACGGGCATGAAGACTGGTGGTGTCCGATATCCTGACAGTTAGGGCAAGTCGTGAGGTAGGCCGTGATGCCGGTCCGTGGATCAGGAGAGTGACGGCTTGTTCCCCAGTTGGCCCGAGACCGACGGGCAGAAAGACTGGTGGTGTCCGATATCCTGGTGGCGGAAGGCGATCTGTCGTTGCTGACAATGAGCAGAGGCCGCGCGAGAGAGCGGCTCAAGGTGATGGATGTGAAAGAACTGAGGTATACGATGCAGATGGAGAGGATGATGATGATGAACAAGATGAGGAAGGCGGAAGCACTTGCGGGGGTTAGGATGATGAGACGTGGCAGGTTGTGAGCGATAGGAAGCTTCTAGGAAGATGACGGTAGATGGCAGCTCGAGGGCTGCTTTGCGGCTGTTGCTGACGCCGAGTCATCAATTGTCGACCGCGGGCGCAAGATGGACACAGGGCCTTCTCAGGATGACGAGACGTTTCTTCAGCGCGAAGAGCACTTCAAGCGGTGCTGCTGATGTCAGCTGCTGGTTGGAGCGGAGAGGCGCGAAGTCGAGGTGGCAGCGGTGAAAGAATGCTGATCAGAGAGGTAATGCGATGGCGGCAAAAGAGCGATGAATGGGTCACGGGGCACCAGGTGATATTTCCTGATGCTCTGATACCATGTCAGAAGGATGCAAGGGTGAGAACGGCAGTAGAAGAATCAGGTAGAAGCAACGGAGCTTGCATAACTATGTTAGCATGATGACGGAAGCAGAAAGGCATAAGCGGTTCCGAGAAGTTAGTCGCAGAGCCTGAGGAGGGCCGAGATACGAGATAGACAAAAACTGGCATGAGAGGGGGAGAGAGAGAGAGAGAGAGAGAGAGAGAGAGAGAGAGAGAGGGGGGGGGGGGGGNCATGATGACGGAAGCAGAAAGGCATAAGCGGTTCCGAGAAGTTAGTCGCAGAGCCTGAGGAGGGCCGAGATACGAGATAGACAAAAACTGGCATGAGAGGGGGAGAGAGAGAGAGAGAGAGAGAGAGAGAGAAAGAGTGAAGTCAGTAATGGGTCTACAGGTGCTTGAGCGAAGAGTGACAGAGCGAAGGGCTGCAAGATGAGAATGGTTGACGAAGAAAGGGTGGGCGATGTACGAGCAGAGTGAAGACACGGTGGCGAAGCCGCGGAACCGGAGGGATCGGGATGCAAAAAACTGCTCTAGTTAACTTTGAGGGAATAAATGTCCTCCGTAATATATTGCAGAACAGGAAAGAAATAGAGCAACAGCTTCTTTTTCGTTAGCCGGACATGGCTGCGATGTGGTCGCAGTTATTAGGGCAACTCGCCACAGGATCCTTGATCGTGACTGACAATCCGTTTGGCGAGGTGGTTTACACTGGTCCGGTACAGGACCTGAACCTTATTCATAGCTCGGATTATCCGATGGTCAGTCAGTGTTGACTTCAATATTCCAACAAAGGTCTCACTGCAAGGATGTGTGTGTGCTTTTGTTGGGATTCGACGGCCTTGCACTCCTGGGATCCCATACATTGTCGCATTGTTGATTCTCATGACACCCCCTTGTTTTAAGGATCTTACCTACGAGAATCTCTTGCACATCCTCACCCTCATTTTTTCCCATGCTCCTAGTTGCGTGGATTCTACATGGATGGAGCATCCTGGATCATTGGATGAGTCCGTTCAGGCCTCCCAACCATTTGATTCATTGTCAGCCGCTCCGGACCCCGCCATTGAGCTATTGTAAATCAGGTCAGTTTACTACAATCCACGACCTATTTACACTAGACATGGAGTACTGCTACTTTCTTGAAGTGTAAAGAAGTGCATGCACCTGTCACAACACCTGAATCTTAGTCAGCCCAAAAAAAAATCTAAACATGAACAGTCACATTGATATTTCTTCAAAGTATTCATGAAGCTCATGTAGTATTTCTGGCATGTATGGTACACTTGAGTTGTGCCATTTCTGTTCTGCGATGTTGTTTTGGGTCGTATTATCTTTCAGTGTATCTCTGAAACAGCTTGTAGGTTCATTGAGAAAATTTTGATGAGTCAAGAGTCACACAAGAGATTATTGGTGTTCCAGTGGGCTTATACACAAATTCCATTTAGTCTTCCACATCGACGGTGGTCCTTTCCCCCCCTCCTCCCAATCCCCCCCCTCCCACCCCCCCACCCCCCTCCAACAACTTGATTACATTGGAGGAGTGAAGCGGGGAGTGTATCGTAGGCATGCAGGAGAGAATAAAAAGTTGTTTTTTTTTTTTTTCCTTTTCTGGCAGTTTAATACATCTATGTTCTATTAAAATGAATGATGTGTAGCGGGAAGTGTATTCAAAAGGCATACAAGAAAGCTCAAAGTGTATTGTTATACACGTTAAAATGTAAAACACACATGTGCAAACTGGGAGAGGAGGGGGGGTGGAGGGAGTGTCAACCCCCCTTCCTTCATCCTTTTAATGGTGAGTGTATTGTCACAGCTGAGTTTTCGGATCTGTATAACTCATTCGCCCGTCGTTGAGCGAAAAATAACGCAGGTATCAATGGACCGCGGGAAATAACGCAGGTATCAACGCCGAGCGAGAAAGCAACCAGACGCCCACGCGGTAAAAAATATTACTCATCCGGGAATCGATAGAAATTAATAGCTCCGTAACCCATGCAGTATTCGCTCAAACGTGAATAGTAACAGAGCGGAACCCTTGTGCCCAAAGCGCAGGTACGACGCCAAACCTTCGGGGGAGGTGCGGAAGACGCAGGTTGTGGGGAAAATATTGTGCACAAACCATGTCCTCGCGGACCTAGGTTTGACGCATATCATTCTTTGTTTGTGCACCATTTGCATGAATGAATGCTATGCGTGTGTGGAGGCATTAGAAACGTGTCATCGGATATGTTGCCGACGAAGGACATTGGGCCGCTAGTGACAATTGAGGAGATCCTCATCAGCCTCGCTGACAAGGCAGTACGCCAACCGCCACCTCGCCAACGACAACGACCCATTTTTATGTGACGTAGTCGAAAGGGTGTGGAAGGCCAACTGTTTCACAAAACGAGCTCATAAAAGGAGTTCATGAGGTAATTTGACAGCATTGGCAACTTGTACTTCACAACGTTAAATTCACTAGCAAGCCATGGCGTCCTCGCACCACTTGTCGTCCATTGCCGCCTCTGGAGAAATGGGCGGGAGTTGTGGACGATGCCTGTCACATGGACCTGTATGATGCGTGGGTCGGGTGGGTTAACATCAAGCGCATGTGGGACTCAAATGGACTCGGCCCGTGTCCTGTAGACCCATACAACATGTGCTGGCTCATGGGTGTCCAACCGCCGCATTGCCGTCCTGCATGGTGCCCGCCTCACTGGTAGCCATGGGTCCATCCAGACCCACTGTGGTGTGCGAGATTGTAAACCGGGAAACTTTTGACAGGACAAAGACTGAACAGGACGCGTTTCAATGCTGAATCACGGCTCCTTGTCAACCTTAAAAGTCACGACTTGTGCATATTTTACTTCTCGTGCACTGCTTTCACGTGGAAACATGTCTCCTTCGGATCCGTTGAAGCTGCAAGGTCGTCCGATGCCGCCACTCCAGTTTTGGGATGGAGGACCGGATGCTCCTCGATTTGGTCCATGGGGAGAAATTCTTCCTCCACGACCCCGTATGGACCAGTTTGATGCATGGGTCGCGTGGAACAACATCAAGAGCCTCTGGGACTCGAAGAATTTGGGCCCCACTCCAAGTGATCCATTGGACATGTGCCACATCATGTGTGTGAAGCTGCCACATTGCCGTCCTATGTGGTGCCCACCACACTAGCAGCCATGGGTCCATCCGGATCCCTTATGGTGCACAAGACTATGACCAGTTCGGGCGGTGTACGACTGGGTAAATGGGTTATTTTGTCATGACTTTTTGTACCTCAAGTACAGGGTATTCTCGTATTTTTCAGACCATATTTTTAAACGCATATGACACATACCTCACATACTTATGCAACGTGTGTTGCACAATACGAAACACAGTGGATCATTGTCAAATAGACTAACCATAGAAGCTGCCACATGTGCCACAGCACGTGTGTGAAGCTGCCACATCGCCGTCCTATGTGGTGCCCACCACATTGGCAACCATGGGTCCATCCGAATCCCTTATGGTGCACAAGACTATGACCTCTTCGGGCGGTGCAGGACCGGGTACATGTGCTATTTTCTCATGAAATTTTATACTTCAAGTACAGGGTATTCTCGTTTTTTCAGACCCTCTTTTTAAACTCATATGACAGATACCTCACATATTCATGCAATGTGTGCTGCAGAATACAAAACAAAGTAGATCATTGTCAAATAGACTAAAGATTGAAGCTGAAACATGTACCACATCATGTGTGTGAAGCTGCCACATTGTCGTCCTATGTGGTGCCCACCACACTGGCAGCCATGGGTCCATCTGGATCCCTTATGGTGCACATCACTACGACCACTTCCGGCGGTATAGGACCGAGTACATGTGTTATTTTTTCATGAAATTTTGTACCTCAATTACAGGGTATTTTCGTATTTTTCACACCCTCTATTTCAACTCATATGACAGATACCTCACATATTCAGACAATGTGGTAGGCCATGTATTGATTCCATATGTTTCGGACCACATTTGCATGCTTTCCTTTCACATTGCGAGCATGAGAAGCAGAAATCCCGGTCTTCCACCATTCAATGACGGAATGAACCAAAGGTTCGGATGACGTTAGCAAGACCACTTCATGCAGAGAGCACATTACTCGAAAGGACCAGGTTTGCCGTTCACTATCCACCGCTGCACTTGTGGGGGTAGAGTGTGGATCCACCCAATGATGTCGCACATGGGGCACAAGCGCACCGTACTGCCAGAAGCCTCTGCACGAACAGGATTAATGACTGTCCCATTGTCAAGGTCTTCAACAGCATCATAGAATACTTCTTCCGGAGTGTATTGCAAAATAGCACCCATGTGAAAGGGTTTAGGACACGTGTTGTAGTACAGCCTGACCTGTAAATGTCTCTATTCCGTGTGCAACCTCGACATAAAAAAACATGTGCCAGCTCCACACAGAAATGAAGTCACCATAGGTAGTGCTGTTGGGAAAAGTGTGCACTCCATTGACAAAGACTGGAAATATTGGAGAGAAGTACAAATGACTTTGATCCCTGCTTTTATACATTGCAAGGAAGCATGGGCCACGGTAGTCACACTAAATGAATTGACATGTCTTCCTTGGTACTCTAGTGCAACAAGTTTAGCTTCACGCATAAGTGCACTTCCATTTTCACCATTGAAAGAACATGGACTGGGGTAGGTTATTCAAAGCAAATATGGGAACACGGTTGAAAGGAACCACAGGACTAGGAATCACAGCCATGCCTAACACAAGCACACTACTATGTTCTACACAGACTCTGGCCGTCCACTGCCCATGCGGAGTACACCGTGAGCCCAGGGCTTGTACTTGCTTCCAAACTTGGCCATGCGGTGATGGAATGCTCCGATCTACGCCTGCACAGTGACATGAAAATTTTGTTAATAAATGGATGTTGGTGTGTCCATGAAATGAAGATTTGTACAACAAAATACACATAGAACTATTGGAAACTCTCACCTTAAATCCCAAGTGCATCCATTCCTCTTATTTTGTGGCCCCGGGCATGTTCATCTGCCTCATCATCCGCGCTGTTTTCTTTTGCTTCTTCTCCTGCGTCACCCTCTCCATGTTCCTCCAGTCCACCATGCTCCTCCATCACCCTGGCACCTTCAACTTCGTGCTCTTCCTGTGTCAGCAGTCCGGTCTCCGGCTCCGCTGCATACCCCAGGGAGTCCTCATTGCCACTGTCAGACACGTTGTCGTCGAAGTCATCCGCGGCTGCCTCACCAACCTCGTCGTCCGTCGAGGACCCCCTCGGGTCTGCCTTAGGATCGTAGTCCGACGCCTCACTGTCGTCCGTTGCTGCCCCTTCTTCTCACCCTGCCCCTTGATCTGTCTCAGCTCGAGCAGGTCCTCCTCCTGCTGCTGCCTCTCGTTTTGCTCTTAGCGATGCTGCAGCTTCCTGAAGCCGAGGTGCAGCAGGGTTTGGACACCTCTTCTTCGTGTGCCCCTTATGGCCACACTTCGGGCAGATGAAGTTCCGTTTCCGGAGCGGCGCACGCTCCATGCGGGCACTCCTGGGACGACCACGGCCACGCCGCGGACTTGGTTGGCCCCAACCAGGCGCCGCATGTTGGTTCAGCCCGGCAGAGGAGAGTGAGGGCATAGGATTGCCGTAGGTGAGGCTCCAATACTGCACCGTCTGTCAGCGGCTCACATGCGCAGTCGAGTCCTCGCCCACCTCCATCATGAGCGCACACACATGCTGGCATGGCTGGCCGAATTCGCGCCACCGAAGACACTCACAGCTCCCCATGGCAAGGTCCACGTGCCGGCGTACGTTTGTTGGGCCACAAACCACTACCGACAATGGACCCTCGATGATGACATCGTAGTCACATGTAACTACAGAGCTGTGAAGCAGGCGTCTTCCCAGAGCTGGGACAAGAGTCTCGTTGCACTTGGCTATCTGCTCGAGGCACTGTGCCATGATGTCCTGCACAAAGTAGTACACTTGCAGGAAGCATTAGAATGGGTAGAGTTTGCGGAGGCTCCTCAGACGGGTGTTGAGCGACTTTGAAGCATTGCTCATGATGTGCCCCTCCCGAGGCACATGGCACATGTAGGAGGTCCATTTCTGAAGAGGTATGCCTCCCTGTCCGTCCCGGCCTGGGATGAGATAGTCCGTGACACGTTCGCTCACTGCTCGTAGATGACGTGCTGCCCGGTGAAACTTGTCATGGGTTAGTGCCTGTTCGCACTTCTAGGCCCAGTAGGCCGCCTTCTTCCCGAACAGGCCGGAGGTGAAGTAGCCGACAACCAAAGCAGACAAGGAGGAGCAGCCGAGCAAGCAACAACAGCTGCCACGGAGGTCTGCACGCCTCAACCATGGTGCAGATGGTCCTATGGAGCCGCTGTGGCGATCTGAGCGCATCGCAAGCAAACAGAGGCCGCTGGAGGAGCTGCTAAACCTATGCACTTTTTCATCTTGTCAGGAGTCTTCTGACCTGGAGCTCCTCTTCCTCACCATAGCTGACGACCCAGCGACATTCGACAAAGCCATGCGTAGTGACGATACAACAGATTGGCGTGCCGCGAAAGACGAGGAGTACAAGGAACTCATGAAAAATGAGACCTGGACTCTCGCGGAAGCTCCACATATTCGAGACGTCCAAGCATTTTGGGAATTCTGCAACTACTACTGTCAATTGGTAAAGGATTATAGCCATGTGTCAACACCTCTCTCTAATCTCACACAGAAATATTGCGACTGGAATTGGGGGGACAGCGAACAAGCAGCGTTTAACTCTCTGATAAATGCTCTAACCTCGGTGCAAGCCTTATGATTGGAAGATCCAACAGCAGATTATATCATGGACGCCGATGCGTCTGATCAGGCTATCAGAGCCGTTCTTCTTCTAGACAATGGCAGTGGAGAACAACCTGTTGCGTACATGTCGAGAAAACCACGCCAGCTGGAACTCAACTACGTGGTGCACAAAAATGACATGCTTGTAGTCGTGCAAGTGTTTAAGACATGGCGGAGCTACTTGGAATTTTGGTGATGTATTCTCCGCACCAATGTCATGTCCTGAAGCATCTCAAAATCAAGCCAAATATGAGTTGTCAACAAAATCGATTGATGGATTTCCTTGAGTCCAACTTTGACTACGACATCGAGTACCGACCCAGAAAAACAAGTTCGGAAGATGCCTTAGGTTGACGACCAGATCTAATGGCTGAAATTAGTACGTTGCTCATTGAACAAGACACGTACCTCGCGATGTTTTTCACGAAGGATTACAAGGAGTTCAACGGATACAAAAAAAGCAAGTTTTGGTTCGACGACCCCCACTGGCGACGTTGATTCACTCTCAATGTCGTCGCACCTCCAAACGAGGAGCTACAACAAACGCTATTGGAGGGGTGCCACGACACTGGTCTAAGTGGACACTTTGGCGAGGACAAGACGCTCAAGAAACTGAAAAAATACTACGAGTGGGAGAAGATGCAGACTGACCTGGCGGCCTTCCGAAAGTCATGCAACACTTGTCAGAGACGAAAATCTTGTCGCACAGAGCAACTTGGTCTAGTCCAATCCCTACGTGTTCCTACGGAACCGTGGGTGGATTTCAGCATGGACTTCGAGACGGGACTACCCACCACCTCCAAAAGGTATGGTGTCATCCTCGTCCTGGTGGACAGACTTTTCAAAATGTTACACTTCATCCCGACAACGACCACCATCACCACAGAAGGAACAGTGTAGTTGTTTCTAAATCAGATTGTATGGCAGCACAGAGTACCACGTACCATCATCAACGACAGAGACAACTGATTCAAAAGAAATCTTTGGTGAGCATTGAGGACACGCTATGGCAGTCGGACCCAGTTATCAACAGGGTTCCATCCTCAGACCGACGGCAAACCGAGCAAACCAACCAAATGCTCAAACAACTTCTTCAAACTTTATGCAAGCCACACGGCACCGATTGGGCAGAAAAACCGCCGACCGTCTTACTCGCATACAACTCCGCCACTTCCACCGCATCAGGTCAAATCCCTTTTAGGGTGGTATACGGCAAACTTCCCATCACACCGGCAGGTTTGAAGAGTCAAAGTAACATTCTTGCAGTTGAAGTCAACCGTCGGGACTTTAGAAGCATCTGGGAGGAAAGACAGCAGACCCTCACAAAGATACAAGAAGCCATGAAATGGACATCCAACCAACATCCCAGTGATGACGTGTTTGTAGCGATCGCGTCCTCCTCAGCTCGACGAATATCAAACTCCGAGGATAGGAATTTGTCAAGCTCAAACCCTACTGGTTGGGACTGTTTGAGATCGAGCAAATACAAATACAAGTCGTTGCTCGAATTTATCTCCCTCACAGCGTGGTGATCCACCTTATCTTCCACATCAGTGAACTCAAGCAATTTTGGGACTTCAGTACAGAATTCCCTGACCGAGACGTCACACCTCCACCTCTTGTACAAGTGGATGGGGATACGGAGTACGTGATTGAAGATATCTCCGGACATCAATGCCATGGAAAAATAACAAAGTATCTGGTCAAGTGGCATAGTAATGACGCCGCGCACAATAGCTAGGAGACCTATGAAAACCTTCGGGAAGTTGATCACTTCATTGACGGCTATTTCCGTTGTCATCGACCTACGTCTGCTAGTGCGCTGAGACGTTGTGGTTAAAAGGGGAGAAGTGTTACGTCGGTGACATACACGAGTCCCTAAAACTTGACTTGAACATAATTGACGTAGTCAATTATGTTCTTACATCCATTGTCCACCGTGTGGCAACATCCGGATTGTTCCGCCATTTGGCCAAGGGCGTTTTGGCCAACTCCCCAAACCTACGGCCTTCTGTTCCAGAAGTATCCAAAAACATTGACCAGTTTCCAGAAGGGTCAAAAAATTGTCACAAACCATATCGATGTTTCGATATCGTTCGGTCAACTTCTTGACGATTCTTGACTTTCATAAAAAAGCGTGGAAAAATTCTCAAAGCCCCCCGACTTCTCGTTGTGTCTTCTCGAATCAACCACTCACAACGCAACCTTCCACGAGTCACTCGTCCCGAACACCGATGACCTGACTTATGCCTCGTTCTCATTCTCGGCATTGTGTATATGTGCTTGACACACTCAACACTTATCATCGAAGTACACTTAATACTCAATATAGATTCTCCATTTGTCCCAAAATCCCAAATCATCTTTTTTCTTGCACCTCATCCCTATGAACCACCTACGTTTTGCTTGGCGTAACACACCACACGGGGATGCAGGCGCCACTCGACTCGATCGACAAAGACTCCAAGTATGCCTCATTCTTCTTTCCACTATTGTTTATATGTGCTCAGCACTTCAGAAAATTGTCATCAAAGTACAAATAATTTTAATTGAAAAACATTCAATCGTTCTAATTCCTTGAATTGTCCTTTGTTCTACGCCTTCTACTTATGAACAATCCACGTCTTGCTCGGCGTAACACGATGGATTACCACTTCTTTGTTAAGGTACAATTACTTCATTACTTATGTGTTCTATTGAGAAACTGCTAGGAAGCTTCCTAGCCTTGCTGCTGCTGACGTGGCGACACTGTCCAGTCAGCTGACGCACTAGCAAGCAGGCAGGTGCAAGAAACAGCAAGGATCAGGCTAGGGAGACGCGCAAAGTCTCATAAGCTTCAATAGCTTAGTAAATGCAGAGAGAGATGACAAATGACAGGTCCACGACATAAGTACCTGCCGCGGCGCACGGCGGGTGTCGCACACGGCAGTCCAAGAGCTGTCCTAAAACCGGCCCAAAACCATTGTTTTGGCCGTAACTCTGCGCACACATGTCAGAATCCTGCACCGTCTGAACCTACACGTGCAGAATCACAAGACGAACGCTACGACTGGTCACACGCATGCATCCATTGACTGACAGTGAGCGGACAATACAAAAACATGCAAATGGGCCGCATGGCCAGTCTGCCGAAAGATGCTTGCAAGACGTAGCAGGCACAGCAGAGAGTCCCGGTGGCATCTGGGGTCCTGGAACAGTGGTCGCTCAGCTCCAAGAAGGTAGTCCGCCGTCTGGCATCGTGCCGGCGTCACCAGGGTCGCCTGCCTCAGGGATCTGCACGAGTATGGACACGGCCGAGTGGTCACAGTAAGCTGTACAAGAACGGAACAAATCACAACACTCCCCAATGACCCGATGGTACACATGTCCATACGCGTGCAGTACTGGTACAACCACAGAACGGATGATGCATACGGATGAGCCGTGACGTACATCCCACACTCAACCACTGTCACGCACGGGGCGAAGCCCAACAGAACGAATGGCCACCAGGATCTTTCCGCGGGCAAGTGCCTTCGTCAAGAAATCAGCGCGCTGCAAGTCAGTGCCAACCCACATGATGGAGATCACGCGTCGCTCCACCAGATCACGAACGAAGTGATGCTCAACCGCGATATGCTTCGTGCAAGCATGAAAAACACCAGAGTTCTCCGCAATGGCGAGAGCACTCTGGTTGTCGCAGCGCAGCACGATGGCGGGTACTGACTGCCCAAGCTCAAGAAACAAGCGTTGCAGCCAAACTGCCTCAGCAGCCCCTGCCCCCAAAGCCACATACTGTGCCTCTGACAAGCTACGTGCGATACAGCCCTGCTTCCCGCTTCGCCAGGACAAAGCGGTACCACCGAGCAAAAACACATAGCCCGTGCGACTGCGCCCGTCAGGGCTCCAAGCCCAATCGCTGTCAGTATAGCCGTCAATGACCACCGAACACTGCCGACGAAAGCAGAGTCCGAGATACGGCGTGGAGACCACGTACCGTACCACTCGCACAGCCGCGTGAAGAGCTCTTGTACGTGGAGCCTGCGAGAACTGAGCGAGGAGGTTGACGGTGAACGCGATGTCGGGACGCGTGGTAGTGGCCAGGTACATCAGTGATCCGATAAGACGGAGGTACAAGGTCACGTCCACTGTCTCCCCCAGCTGTGTAGGGTCATCCACCTTCAGGGCATCCTGCCCATCAGGTGTGATGGGTGTGGAAGCAGTGGGCACTGCACCAAGGAGATCGCTAAAGCGCTCCCCCACGACTCGTGCATATCGGGCCTGATGCAGCAGCAGTGTCCGATGTCTGCGATCACGTACAATCTCCATACCGAGAAACACCGATGCAGGACCGAGGTCCTTCATCCTGTAGGCGGTCTGCAGGACAGCCTTGGCCTCCTTCACGGCCTCCAGGGACGGAGACGCAATCAGAAGGTCATCAACATAGACCAGGATGGCGGTGAGACGCTCGGGTGTCGGTAGGATGAACAGCGAGGGGTCAGCCTTGCTCTGTACGTATCCTGCACGAGTCAAGGTGCCTCTGATCTCCCGGTTCCAACACTGTGGAGACTGCTTGAGGCCGTACAAGGACTTGCACAAGCGCCAGACCTTGTCACCGTCCTCAAAGCCTGGTGGCTGAGCCACGTAGATCTCCTCATCCAGAGAGCCATGGAGGAACGCGTTGTTCACATCCATCTAGTGTAGTTCCCAGTCATGCTGAGCCACTACACCGAACAGAGCTCGAGCTGAGGTCATGCGGCCGACAGGGGCAAAGGTGTCAGTGTAGTCAACTCCCTCAATCTGAGAGAACCCCTTGACGACCAAGCGGGCCTTGTAGCGTTCCAGTGAGCCATCAGGCTTCACTTTCTTGTGAAAGACCCACTTGACCTGAATCGCCTTCCTCCCAGGGGGAAGATCGACCAGCTTATAGACTCTGTGCTCTCGGATAGCGCGAAGCTCATCCTCGCAAGCAGCTCGCCAGGCATCAAAATCCTGCGATGAGAGAGCCTCCCTCAATGCGCTCGGGTCAGGGGCCACAGAGGGGGAACTCTGCGTGGCAAGTGCAGACGCCACAGTGTCAGGCCTGACAGCCACGAGGTCAGCTGCTGCGTCACAGGCGATATGGAACTCGCGAGTGACCAGATCGTGCCCGATGGGGCACGCTGGGTGTACCTCTGAAAGCTCAGTGCGGGCACTCAGGCCTAGGGCCTTTGTGCCTGGATCACCGCTCGCGATGCTGCGAGTGGAGCGCCTGGGTCCGGGACCCGACACCCGCTGAGCTCCGGAATCCAGTGGTCGAAGGCGACCACCGGGCTGACGAGAGTAACCGGAGGTCGAGGGACGCGCAGCAGGCGCAGAGACGGGCACGTCCACAGGGTCAGGGACAACCGTAGCAGGTGAGGACTGAGACGAGGCAGCCGGGGATGCCGTGCGAGGAGACGCGTGTGTGGGGGACCCAGAGCTGGGGGTGCCAGCGGGTAAGGCCGGCCCGGACACTGAAAGAGTGTCAGTCGAAGCAGGGACAGGCGTGGGCTGGACTGGGTCAGACGCCTGAGCAGGGGTGCTAGCAGGGACAGTTGGTGATGCAGGAGGAGGCGTGAGGGCCGTGGTGCCTGTAGGGTGTGAAGTGGGCGGCACAGGCGATATCTCTGGGCCAACGGCAATGATAGCCGGGTCGTCAAGTGTTGGAGACCGAGAGGGGGCTCGAGCGGACCCATCAGCCTGGCGACCAGTGGTCGACGGCGGAGCAATCTCCCCCATCCGCCGAGAACCCTCATAGGAAGGGACGTGGGCGGCAGAGAGGGCTGTGATGGAAGTCAGATCACGGTAAGTGAGTGACTCAAAAAACAACGCGTCCCGAGACTCTATGACACGACGGCGAGTGGGGTCCCAGAAGCGCCAGGCCTTCAACCGCGGGGAGATGCCGATGAAGGCACACAAGCGACCCCGAGGGGAGACCTTGGACCCCTGCTGGTCCTCGGTGTACCACACGGAGGCCAGGGAACCCCAGACGCGAGCGAGGCGAAGATCAGCACGGTGGCCAAACCAGAGCTCGTACGGTGTAATATGGTCCGGAAGCGGACCATGCAGGAGGCGGTTCCAGACCCAGGTCATGTAGGAGAGACCCTCGAAGGCGAAGGACTCTAGGAGACCGCACTCAGACCGCATGGCGCGGACCGCATCCTCCATGGTGCGGTTCCAGCGCTCAGAGACACCGTTCTGCTGTGGGGTGGCAGGAGCGGAGACCTGGTGAAAAATG
>SZWC01005190.1:121709-138104 GCA_023375785.1 Penium margaritaceum
TGACCACTCGGCCGTGTCCATACTCGTGCAGATCCCTGAGGCGGGCCCTGGTGACATCGGAGGGACGACGGGCGGCGGACTACCAGCTTGGAGCTGGCCGACTACCGTTCCAGAGCCCCGGACACTGCCGGGACTCCCTGCTGTTTTTCTGTAGCCTGCAGGAGTTTTTCAACGGACTAGCCATGAGCCCGATTTGCATGTTTTTGCATTGTGTGTCCACCGTCTTGTGATCCTGCACGTCTAGGTTCAGACGGCGTAGCATTCGGACATATGTGCGCAGAGTTATGGCCAAAACAGTGGTTTTGGGCCGGTTTTAGGACAGCTCTTGGACCGCTGGGTGCGACACCCGCTGTGCGCCGCGGCAGGTATTTAGGCCATGGACTTGTCATTTGTTATCTCTCTCTGCAAATGTTATTGAAGCATTCAGACACTTTACTTTGTGTCCCCTAGCCAAACTCTTGCCGTTGCGTGCACGACTTGTGACTGTCGTCACCGTCTGATCAGGCACTGACGCCTGGTCAACGGGAGTGTTGCTAGGAAACTTCCTTGCATCTTCTCACCATGTTCCATGTTGATTTGACTCGTGTTATCTCTAACACGTGTCTTCTCCCTGTGGTCGAGACCCGGATATTCATTGATGTGCAGTGGTGCCTCAGGAGACCTAGTACCGGTTGATCATACCTCAACAAGCTTTGGATTGTCTTGTGTGCTTTGCGTGCGGTTAAGACCCGGATGCCAAGTGACATGTTCCAGCCTCTTGATTTTTCAAACTTGCATAGCTTTAGGTTACCGATAGTGCTAGTATGCTACCATGTAGTTCGGACGTGTTTTAGGAATATTCTGTATCTTCTAGACGATCGAGACTTGTGTTCTCATGTGGGTCGTCCAGCTGGAAAACCTAGGCAGCAGGTTGGGGCAGTGGCGTTGTTGATGTAGCGTGCGGACTTCCACGCTCGTTGCTTAAGTCTGCTGCCCCCTCAGTCTGCTGCTCTAGAGTCTAAGTCTGGAAGCTCGGGGTTTGTTACTCAGAAACGTGCCTGCCAGTGTTAGCGCCAAAAAGCAGCTGAAAACTGAAAGTGACTGATTAGGAATGAAGAATAAGCAATAATGGGAGACCCCTCCAAGTTCTAGCTCCCCCCCCACTAGTGTAGAACTTGTTACTCAGCTAACCAGCCAATCAGAAAATAGTCCTAGACCTTTTTTCTGGCAGGCAGTGTTTTCTCGGTGAGCCCTACCAGATGCCCGACAGCCCAAAACCCGGGGGTCGTCCGTTTTGCCTGAAAACTGGACCATACCATAATACCGACGTTGCGAACGCAGTCGTGCAGTCAGAATCAGCTAGAAAAAAAGCAGCAAGGATTTATGGCTGCCCGAACCCAGGCAGTGCCCACGACAGTCAACGATGCCAAACAGGGCCATACAGTAGGATACATGGACCCTAGGTACCGCATGATGCTGCAGACGCAATGCCACAGCTAGACACAACGCTAGGTGCATGCAGACAGCATTTGAAGTGGCAGTGACCGCCGGCGGCTCGACCGCCGAGGAGGCCTGCCGATGGAGCTGAGCGCATCGCCAGAGGGAGGAGGCTCCAGTGAAGGGTGAGTGGGCCTCGGCGTGCGGCGGCTCCACCGAGCGACACTCCAACAGCGTCAAGTCTCACCGTCAGTCATCTACACGCTGATGTATACAAGCCGGGAGGACACAACAGAGTACAATGAGAGATGCACAAAAACCGACACTCCCCCATGACTCACAGGCGTAGTGCACATGTGCGGGCAGAGACATAGTCAATGACTAGACTCCTCCAGGCCAAGCAGAAACGCAAGCAGAGACAGAGAGAGTCGCTCACGGACGCATGCCGACTGAACAAACACCCTTCTTGAACTAGTCGCGCTTCAGTGCATTGGTCAAGAAGTCAGCCAACTGCCGTGCTGTCTCAAACCACACGATGCTGATGCTGCCGTCATGCAGCAACGAATGCACATAGTGATACTCAACGTTGATGTGCTTTGTGATTGTGTGATTCACGCCGTCATTGTCGGCTATGGCCATGGCGCTCTCATTCTCACAATGCAACGTGATGGATGCGACAGACTCACGTAACTCGAACAACAGACGACACAACCACACACTCTCACATGCGCCTGAGCCAAGAGCAACGTACTCAGCCTCAGCAGTGCTGCATGCAATGCACCTCTGCTTGCCACTGCGCCAGGACACAACTGTGCCGCCAATCAGAAAGATCCAGCCTGTGCGACTCTTACCGTCCGGACTGCCGGTCCAATCACTGTCGGTGTAGCCCATCGTGACAACAGACGGCTGATGGCGGAACATGAGACCTCGTCGAGGAGCTGAGACGACATAGCGTAGTACTCGGATCGCGGCCTTGTAGTGGAGGTGACGCGGCTCTTGAGAAAACTAGGCCAGGAGGTTGACAGCGAACGCGATGTCTGGGCGCTTCGTCGTCGCCAGGAACATCATTGACCCGATGACTCGCAAGTACGTGGTCACGTCAACTGGCTCCCCCACAACAGTTGGGT
This sequence comes from Penium margaritaceum, assembly GCA_023375785.1. Classification (NCBI taxonomy): domain Eukaryota; kingdom Viridiplantae; phylum Streptophyta; class Zygnematophyceae; order Desmidiales; family Peniaceae; genus Penium; species Penium margaritaceum. The sequence goes on from SZWC01005190.1 coordinate 124,253, forward strand.
CAGGACTCTTCACTTTCACCTGACCATCGGGTGATATGGGTGAGGATGCGCTCGGCACGTGTGGCAGGTCCTCCGCAATGCGGGTGGACAGCGTCTGCACATAGGCGGCCTGGTGGATATGCAGGACGCCCTTGGAGCAATCATGGTCGAGCTCCATGCCTAGGAAGACTCTGGCAGATCCGAGATCCTTCATCTGGTAGGCGGCGTGCAGCAAGTCCTTAACACGCTGGATGGCAGCCGTGTCTGGCGACGCAATGAGGAGATCGTCGACATAAACCAGAACAGCGGCAAAAGTCTGGCCTCGCGGACTGACAAACAGTCCGGGGTCAGCGGTGTTGCGCTGGAGCCCGCCACGAAGGAGCGTGTTGCTGATTTCTTGTTTCGATAACCGAGGCAACTGCTTCAGGCCATACATGGGCTTACATAGTCGCCAGACTCTCCAAGTGCCATCGTCGAAGCCTGGGGGCTGCACCATATAGAGCTCCTCACCCTCCAGTGAACCATGGAAAAAGGTGTTGCTCACATCCATCTGATGCAGCTCCCACCCATGCTGGATGACCGGGCTGAAAAGCGCCCGGCTAGTGGAAAACCGGCCACCTGGAGCAAAGATCTGGTCAAAGTCGACCCCAGGAATCTGGGCAAACCCCTTGGCTGTAAGGCGGGCCTTGTACTTGTCCAAGGACCCCTCGGGCTTCCACTTGCGGCGAAAGACCCACTTGGCGCCGATGGCCTTCCGACCTGGAGGAAGGTCGACAAGGTCGTACATATGGTGATGTCGGATAGCGGCGAGCTCATCGGCGCAGGCAGCGTCCCAGTGTGCGACTTCAGGAGAGGCTCGTGCCTTGCGCAGGGTGGCTGGGTCCTCCGGACGTACTGTGGAGCGGACTGAGAGAGCGTGTGCATCTCGAGCCCCAGGAGGGATGCGCGCGAGCGACAACGTGCCGATGCTCGTGCTGAAGCATGGCGTAGCCCAGTACAGAGCCCGGGTGAAGGTCTGTAATGATGGCCGAGGTGGTCAAGCCGAGGGCCTTGGTGCCAGGGTCCCCACTCATGACCATGGGAGTGGAGGAGGCAGGTGGGACCACGGGGGGTCGAGGCGCCACGGAGCGTGGTGCAACGGTCTGTGCGCTCACCGACGGTCTGGGTCGGAGGCTGCCGCCTGGGCCACGTGTGTTGCGTGGCAGGGCAGGTGGTGGCGCTGAGTCCGACGGGCCAACGGAAGCGGACGGGGTTGCTGGCCCGAAGGGGCCGACGGATGCAACCGGGGCTGCTGGTCCGGAGGGGCTAGTGGGCGCAACTGGAGCTGCTGGCCCGGAGGAGCCAGCGGACGCAACTGGGGCTGCCGGTCCGTCGAGACCAGCGGACGCGACTGGGGCTACTAGCTCAGAGGGACCAGTGTACACGACTGGGGCTGCCAGCCCGGAGGGACCAGCGGACGCGACTTGGGTTGCTGGTCCGGAGGGACCAGCAGAGGCGACTGGGGCTGTCGGCTCAGAGGGACCAGTGGACACGACTGGGGTTGCCGGCCTCGAGGGACCAGCAGATTCGACTAGGGCTGCTGGCCCGGAGGGACCAGCGGACACGACTGGGGCTGCCGCCTCAAAGGGACCAGTGTACACGACTGGGGCTGCCGGCCCGGAGGGACCTGCGGACGCGACTAGGGCTGCTGGTCCAGAGGGACCAACAGAGGCGACTGGGACTACCGGCTTAGAGGGACCGGTGGACACGACTGGGGCTGCCGGCCCGGAGGGACCAACAGACGCGACTAGGGCTGCCGGCTCGGAGGGACCAGCGGACGCGACTGGGGCTGCCGGCTCAGAGGGACTAAGGGATTTGTCACCCGGAAGCGGCACGACAGAGGACAGACTCACCACTCCCCCACCTGATGGGATAGACACGGACGAGCCGGAGCGAATGAGGTCGCGAGGAAACAGGTCCTCAAAGAAGAGGGTATCCCGGGAGTCGACGATGCAGTACCGGGAGGGATCCCAGAAGCGCCAGACCTTGGACTGACGAGAGAGACTAAGGAAGGTGCAGGGACGTCCGCGGGGGGCGAGCTTGCCGCCCTGCTGCGGGACGGGCACCCACACAATGGCCACGCAACCCTAGACGCAAGCTGGGCGGAGGTCAGCTCGCTGACCGCACCAATGCTGGTACGGCGTGGACTGGCGGGGAAGGGGACCGTGGGGAATCTGGTTCCAAACCTAGGTTATGTAGGCCATGGCTTCAAAATAGAAGCCATCGGAGAGACCGGACTCGACCCGCATGGTGCGGACGGCGTCGGCCATGGTACGGTTCCAACGTTCGGAGACACCGTTCTGGGCGGGCGTGTAGGGCGCGGATGTCTCATGGTGGATCCCGCGGGAGGCGAGAAAGGTCATGGCCTCACCCATGTACTCACCACCGCGATCAGAGTGAAAGAGGCGAAGAGAGCGGCAACACTCGCGCTCCGCAAGGACAAGCCAGTCCTGGATGGCTCAGGTGACATCGCTCTTCTGCCGAAGGCAGAAGACCCAGCGGTAGCGAGAATAGTCGTCAGTGAGTGTGAGGACATAGCAGCCGTGCTCGCCGATCGACTCGGTGGGGAGAGGGCCCATGATGTCGGAATGGACAAGGTCCAGAGGGGTGGACGCATTGGAGGGAGACAAAGGGTATGTGGCCCGGTATATTTTCCCCTGAGCGCAATCAATGTACTCAATGGGGCACGAGAGGGGGAAAGTCTCCAGGTCAAGGCCCTTGGCCGACTGGGTGCGGAGCATGCTGACGACGGCGACAGAGTGGATGTGGCAGAGGCGGTGGTGCAAGAGGCGAGTGTGCTGAGGAGAAAGCGTACTGGTGACACACACATGGCCTGTGGCGGCCGACGGGGAGGAGACAGAAGGAGAGGAGGAGAGGCGAGGTACATGCCACAGGTTGCCACAGACGGTGGCGTGCAATACAACAAGACCAGACGGACGCAGCGAAACAGTGCCAACACCACGTGAGTGCACAACGTCCATGCTCATGCGGTCAAGGGCAGTAACGGACAGGAGGCTGAGCTCGAGACCAGGGACGAAGAGGACATCAGTCAGAAAGACGTCACCGGAAGGACCACGGAAACGAATGACGCCAACACCACGGACAGGCAACACCTGTCCGGAGCCTATCCGGATACCGGAGACATCGCCAACAGGACCGAGCATACTAAAGGCCTCACGAGAGGCCGTCATGTGATGCGTGGCCCCGGATTCGATGATCTAGGTCTCGGCAGGGTCCTTGACCGGGGTTGCCAGATCGCTAACGGTCACATGGTAGCAAGCAAGGGACGCAAACGCGGTGGAAGGAGGCGCGAACCAAGACTGCCAATCGTCAAGCCATGCAACGTCTTCATGGGAAGGGGTAGTGGAGGCCATGGGAGACGACGAGACAGACGATGAGACGGGACATGACCGTAGCTCATTCTCAGTCATGCAAGGCTGGGCGGGAGAGTAGGAAGGGATGCAACTCGCACTTCCCTGGGGAGGAGGGCGAGGCAGGCCAAGCTGGAGCACGATGAAATGCTCCAACTGACGCTCACGGGAGGAGGACCTTGGGGTGTAGACGGAGTGCGGGGTGATGGCAGCGGAGCCCGGGTAGAAGGAGGACTCTGCCGGCGCCAACTGCTGCGGCGTTGGTGTCGGCTGGACTGGCGAAGCAACTGGAGTGGTGGAGCTGCTGGATGAGGCCAAAGTGTCAGAGTCGGCGACAGCTACGGCGGCAGAGGCGAGACGGCGCTCCCACTGGCGACTTATGGTGGCGATGATGTGCGTTTCGTCCGTTGGTAGAGGGCATGTGTACCACCCGTGCCGGGGCTGGCCATAGTTGTGGCAGACCGAGGCTCCACCACTGGACCCGGTCGACGGTCGCTGCTGCTGCTGTTGTGGACTCTTGCCTTTCTTGTGCCGACGCTTCTTCTTCCCCGACGACGATGAGGTGGCTGCGACGGGGGAAGCGACGACCATGAAGGCGACAACAGGGGAGGCGAGGGCCTCCGTGCGCTGGAGACTGGACTCCAGACGAGCTTCCTCAATCCATAGGAAGAGCTCGTATGCCCAGGACATGAGGGTGCCCTGGGGCGCCATGGTGGAGAGGACGTCGTGTGAGTAATGGACAAAGACATCCGCTTACACTTCGGTGGCACCACGCTTGATGGTGAGGAGCACGGCCAAAGGGGGTGGGGCAGAGGTCCCGAGGCGACGGAGGATGTCCTCCGCCCGCTGCCAGTAGGAGGTGACCGTCTCGGTCTCCCCCATGTGCAGGGAGTTGAACTCCCGCAGCAGGCGGCTGGTCTCAGCCTCGCTGGACAGGCGATGGGGACGAGTGAGGACGTGCCACGCGGCTACAGGGTCCAATATGGTACCAGTGGTGAAGTCGCCTAAGAAGGGCTCGAGGGCGAGGCGGGAAGCCGGAGGGGCGACAGGGACTAGAGCACCGGTGGCACGACCAACGTCATATAACTGGTCGGCCAGGGTGGCGTCATAGGGCAGGGTGTAGTATGCCCACAGGCCCTCACCCTGTGCCCAGATCCGGAAGCTGAGCTCCCAGCTCCGAAACTGCTCGCTGGCCTGAAGCGGCGGCGGCGGCATCTCAAAGTCCTTTTGCCTGCGACCGGTACCCAGAGTGGGGCCAAGGACGAAGGTCACTGTCTGCCGCTAGCGCTGAGTCTGCTACTACGCCAGGTAATGTATGGCAGCAGACACAATTGGGCTGGTGTGCCCTGGAGAGGTGAAGGATGGTGGTGCACTGGTGGCAGTCTGAGAGACCAACGGCTGCAGTGCCGCAAGCTGCTGCGTCAGGGCAACGAGTTGTTGCTGAAGAGTAGCGAGGGGATCAGGGTTGTCGCCAACGACATCAGAGGGCTACAGTCGCTGCTTCTGCTGCTGCTCCTGCTGCTGCTGCTACTACTGTTGTTGCTGCTTCAGCTGCTGCTGCTGCTGCTCCTCCTGCTGCTGCTCCTGCTGCTCCTGCTGCTCCTGCTGCTGCTGCTATTGTTGCTGCTGGTGCTGCTGCTGCTGTTGCTTCTACTGCTTCTACTACTGCTGCTGTTGTTGCTGCTGTTGCTGCAGCCACTGCAAGAAAGGGGGGGTGGGGGTCCCCCCAACAGAGGAGGACCCCTCCCTAGTGGGGCTACCAGCCATGGTGTGATGCCCCTTTGTTTTATTTTTAGTTGATGACGTCAGCAGTGACGTCAGTAGCAAGATGCTAACGTCAGTAGTGGCGGTTGTTGGGGCCGCTGATACAGCTATTGTTTCTGCTGTTATTGTTGCAGCTATTACTGCTGTTGGTGCTGCTGCTGATGCTGCTGCAGCTACTGCTACTGCTGCTGTTGCAGCTGTTGCCGTTGCTGCTGTTGTGGCTACTGATGCTGTTGCTGTTGCTGCAGCTGCTGCTACTACTACTGCTGCTACGGCTGCAGTTGCAGCAGCAACTGCTGCTGCTGTAGGCTGTTGCGGCTGTTGTGACTGCTGCAATAGCAAAGGCAGCTGCTACAGCCACGACAACGAAGCTGGTGGGATGGGGGATTTTTTTTCTCTTGCATTTTTTTGTTATTCTCTCGTCTTTCACAACCGGCAGTTGCTCGCTGTTAGCTGCGAGCAGTGGGCTGCTGCTTGCTGGCAGCAGCAGGCTACTACTTGATGCTCGCTCGCTACGGGCAGCGAGGAGCAGCAACCGCTACTGGCTGCTGCCGGTAGCTGCTCGCTGCTGCTGTTGCTACAGCTGGCTGCTGCTGCAGCTCACTGCTACAGCTGCTGCAGCCTGCTGATGCTACTGCTGCAGCCTGCTACTGCTGCTGCTGTTGCACGCTGCTGTAGTTGCTGCTTGTTGCCGCTACTACTCGCTGCTGCTGCGGGCTGCTGCTGCGGGCTACTGCTACGGGCTACTGCTACGGGCTACTGCTGCAGGCTGCTGCTGGTGCGGGTTGTTGCGAGCTGTTGCTTCTGCCTGCTGCTGCTGCTGCACGCAGCTGCTGCTGGTTGCTACTGCCACTGCTTGTTGTCGTTGCCTGCGGCTGCCGCTACTACAGACGGCTGCTGCTGCGTGCTGGTGCCACACACTGCACTTGGGTGACGTTACAGCGTGCGTCATCGTCCGCAAGTGTTGGACGCGGCCTGCCACTCACCTCCTCACATCACGCTTGGGGGTCAGCGCTGCCAAAAAACTTTCGGCAGCATTTCCCCTAGCCCAGTGGCCGCGGGAAAAAATCTGACGCTGCCACCAAGCGGGTCAGTGCTGCCGAAAAAAATCCGGCAGCATTTCCCCTGCACTAGCGCGTATGGGGTCCGCCGGCGTTGTCTGGCACCTTTACACTAGTCTTCTGCAACTGGTGCTACACTCTGGCTTTGATACCAAGCTGGAAAACCTAGGCAACAGGTTGGGGCAGCGGCGTTGTTGATGCAGCGTGCGGGCTTCCACGCTCGTTGCTTAAGTCTGCTGCCCCCTCAGTCTGCTGCTCTAGAGTCTAAGTCTGGAAGCTCTGGGTTTGTTACTCATAAATGTGCGCGCCAGTGTTAGCGCCAGAAAGTAGCTGAAAACTGAAAGTGACTGATTAGGAATGAAGAATGAGCAACAATGGGAGATCCCTCCAAATTCTAGCTCCCCCCCACTAGTGCAGAACTTGTTACTCAGGTAACCAGCCAATCAGAAAATAGTCCTAGACCTATTTTCTGGCAGGCAGGGTTTTCTCGGTGAGCCCTGCCAGATGCCCGACAGCCCTAAACCCGGACGTTGTCCGTTTTGCCTGAAAACTGGATCATACCATAATACCAACGCTGCGAACACAGTCATGTGGTCAGAATCAGCTAGAAAAATAACAGCAAGGAGTTATGGATGCCCGAACCCATGCAGTGCCTACGACAGTCAACGATGCCAAACAGGGCCATACAGCAGGAGACATGGACCCTAGGCACCGCATGATGCTATAGAAGCAATGCCACAGCTAGACACAACGCTAGGTGCATGCAGACAACATTTGCAGTGGCAGTGACCGCCGGCGGCCCGACCGCCGACGAGGCCTGCCGATGGAGCTGAGCGCATCGCCAGAGGGAGGAGGCTCCAGCGAAGGGTGAGTGGGCCTCAGCGTGCGTCGGCTCCACCGAACGACACTCCAATGGCGTCAAGTCTCGTTGTCAGTCATCTGCACACCGATGTACACAAGCCGGGAGGACACAACAGAGTACAATGAGAGATGCACGAAAACCAACACGCCCCCATCTGTTTGTATAACATACTGTGACCACTCGACCGTGTCCATGCTCCTGATCCCCGATCCGGATCCAGTTGGTGTCACATCGCTGATAGGTGGTGGCTCGAGCCACCACAAGCTGCTAGGGAGATGCGACGATGCCACGGGTGTTTTCTGGGGGTGTTCTGTGGTTTTTTCTTTAGTCGCTAGAGTTTTCTCGTGGGACTGTGTCTTGAGCCCGATTTGCATGTTTTGCGTTGGGACGGTGTTGTAATCTACCCATCGTTTGGGTCGATAGATCAGTTGTCGAAAACGAAAAGACGGCGTTGTCTATAGTCGAATATGATATGTCAGCGGTGTCCATAGTTGAAAACGAAATGACAGCGGTGGCCATGGTCGAAAACGAAAGGACAGTTGTGCCCTCGGTTACTGTCCGTCATAGGTACGACTGACATATATTTCATGTTTTTAACAGATTAAACATCGGTAATGAAACGAATTTCTTGTGCATCGTCAGGCGATGTAATTCACTTGGTTTGATAGGCTTTTGACTTCGTTTTTAGGGGGGTATGACATTTTATATTGCAAGGACTTTGGCTCGTAGCTACGCACTGCACACCATGTGATTGATTGTGTCACCTAAATGGTGTGATTGAAGGATCCTGGAAGTTTACCGGCTCACAGATTGGTTTGCCTGGAACGCGCCCCTATCTTTGCGCGGATTCTTTTATGATTTGAGAGCCTGTCTCGTTGCAAATAGTGCCGATTTCACGAGTCACATGGAAAAATATGTTTTCCGTAGCGAGGCATGCGCATCGTGGGAGGTTCTGGCTTTGATGGTCATTGTGGTGTCGCTCACTGTCCATGATCTTGCACCCCTTCACGAGGTCATGGTTTAACGTGCATGGGAGAAAATTGGGGGTATCCAAGTTGTTTAGTGCAATTTTTTCTGCACAAGGTGCCCATTTTTTCTCCCGATGGCGGGGGACATGCAACAGACAACTGGTGGAGCTGTCACATCACCGTGGTTTCCACCCGACGAGAGCGACAAGGAGGTTTTCGATGAATCATGCTTGACGCGCATGTCTCCTCCTCACGCGGACTATGGTGATCCGTGTAGTGCATTCGATAATGCTCGACTCTCTACAACTGAGGCTCCCTCCAGGATGTCACGTGTAGGCGGTCGAGTGTAGTCAAACAAGGGCCCTCCCGTCGGGTCCGACGATGAGGCCAAGGCAGCCGACGCCAAGGCGAAGGCTGCCCCTCCCAACATCGCCAAGCCGATCCCGCAATCTGCAGCCCCGAAGAAGTGGAAGGTTGCCGTTGACTTCCCCCGTGACTCGTCCTTTGAGACCATGGTCGCGTGCAAAGCTGTTGTAGAAGAGTACGCGGTTGACAACCGCATGCCGCTGAGCTGGATGAAGAGCTACCGCACGTGCTTTGTGGTGATCTGCAAGCAGTATGTCACCAAGAAATGCCTGTGGATAATTCTTGCAGCGTTCAGCCATAAGTCCGGTTCCTTCAGGATCATCTTGTTCACAGACAGCCACCTCTATGACCCTGGTGTTAGCCGGGGTAACCCAATGCGCTCCACGCGGTGGAGCACACTGGGTAGCGACAATAGCGTGGCGGTAGCAAAAATAGCATTGTAGCTGTAGCATCGCTAGCAACAGTAGTAGCAGCAGTAGCATTGCAACAACGGCAGTAGCTACAACAATGGAGCAGCAACAACAACGACCATAGTGGCAGCAGTGCTGCGCACCAGTAGTCACTATTATTGTGCTGCGTAGCACTATTGTACAAAACTCTTGTATAGCAATTTTGTTATGCAGCTGTGTAGAATCTGCGCAGTTATGCAGTCGTGCAAGGTGGTGACGAGGTCTCCCCCTCCTTTTTATTTTGTCACACGGAGTCCACATGACGTGAAAGAAAATAGGGCACCTTCGCTCGTGTACTTTCCCCTAGAATTTTTTATCCCAGTATTTTTCATTGACGTTTTTTTTGTTGACATCATCATCAGTTTTGCTGACATATGTATTTTAGTGTCAAAACGTGCTTTTGTGCCAGCAGTTTAAATCCCCGGGAAAATTTGTCGATTTCTCGTTCTAGCAACTTTCACGTTCCGATCCATACTGATCAGCCCCATGGCGTCGGTCCATGACAGAGGCCCTTGCCTCTGTCATGGGACAGAGGCAAGGGACATGGGAGACCCCTATTCGTCCTCCTCCTCGGGCATCATGAACCCATGGTCACAGTGACATGCGATTGACGAGCTTCGTCGAGCACAGGATGAGATGCACCGATAGCAGCTACATCAGACCGACGCGCTGAAGGGGAACACGGATTTACTGAGAGGAAATTCTCGAGCCTCACAGCAGATGTCAGGAGGAGTTGCTCGAGTTGCATCATATTTTTGGTACTTTACACCTCCTACCCCACCACCTTCTTGTCGTTAGTAGTAGCCACGACATTCAGCCACGTTCACCTTTGTTGGTGTTTCTCTCACTGGAAGTCTCCCTATACCTCACCCACCATCTCCCAAGCCTGACGTTGCCCTCCCCACGGAGCAGCGAACAAAGGACTTTGAGACACCTCCACCTTGCTATGAAAGTCACAAGGAGGTCAAGTGCTGGGAGACCCCGTTTCAGGTGTGGGCCAACTCAGAGGGTATCTGGCCCTACTACCACAGCTACTACCAGACACACGACACAGGCCAGGTCTAAACAAAAACGAGAGCGATGTGTAGTTTTTCCTTCACCATGCCACGGGAGACAGTGGCTGATTTCTTCCCTTTTCTTGGTGAGACCGGGACCGGGACTGGAGCAAACCCACGCCAAGGCTGAGAGTCGGCCCTGACACTGCTTGCTGTGGAGATCCACGCTACAAGGGTGGCTTGCTTGCGTGAGTTCCACTCCCTCCGTCAGGGTCCCACACAACTTGTGCCTGACTATTGGCAATGAGCCATGCGTCTTTTTATGCATCTTTTGACTGGTGGCGTGACGAAGCTGTGGGCCCTTGACACCATCATGATGGGGATGCACCTAGACCATGTGAAGATATTCATGGGCTTCGACCAAATGAACCTCTCAAAGTTGTCTGAGTCACATCAGCTACTCCTTTGGGCTCAATGCTACTCTCTTCAGGCAATATCAACTCATGAGGCCGATGTCGCCCATCACCAAAGTACCCTTGTTACAGCACTCACCGTAAATCCTTTGACGCCTCTGTCCCAGTTCGCGAGTCCCACATCCACCATTTTCTCCTCATCACCCTCTACCCCAAGCAACCAAAATCAGGGCATTGCAACGAATGCACAAGGTAAGAAGGAAAAGCAAAAATGTAATAAGGAGCAGCAGTAGCAGCAGTACCTGGCGAGTAGGAACTGCGAATGCTTTGTCCAATGCTACAACTGCGGGAGAATTCATCGCTACACAGAGTGCGAACAACCTCTCGAGTGGACCTAGATTATACACGGCCTCCATGCGGGGCACACACAGCAAATGTCTTCCAGCGACGTTCAGGCGCATCACGTCACGACAACGGCAGCAGCAGACAATGCCATTTCCCCAGACGTAAGCAGTGATTAGGACCCCTGAGATCGCACAATGGCGGAGCTTTTCTAGCAGTTAGTACTTCATACTCAAGGAGGTGTGAGTGTATTGTCAAAACGGGTGGTCTATAGATAGCTTGTCCTACTGTGTTTGTTACCCGTGATGTTGTTTTTGGGGAGCTGATTCGGCTTATGATGACGATGGACCTGACCGTAATCATTGGCTTCATGGGACAGATTCGTAATGCTCGTCGTTGTTTCGAGTCCTCCTCTGAGCGTCCAACAGAGGCGGAGTGTTCTATGGCCTGTTTCTCTTTGTCGACGACAGGTTGTGTGGCGAGCGGCACTTGGGTCATTGACTCCGGAATCACCCACCACATGACCTATCGTCGTTGTGCCTTTGTGGCGCTTGGTCTTGTTGCATTAGTTCGGTCCGTTTGCACAGGGTCTGGTCAGTCATTGCCTGTCCAGAGTGTCGGTGTGCTATGCTTTGATGGTCCATCTGGCCCCATATATATTTCCGATGTGCTCTTCGTTCCTACTCTTTAGCTAAGCCTGCTCTCTGTTCGTGCTTGTACCAGGATGGGTCTCTCTATTGAGCACTTCGTTGACTCAGCCACTGTGACTGCTCTCGACACTCGTGCCATTGTTCTTGGTACCTCAGTTTTTCATGACCTATATGGTGTGCCTAGTTCCACTTCATCTGCCTCCTTTCTTCCTTCGTATGTGCACGTGTGTTTGTCACTGGTGTTCTCTCTCCAGATCACTAGCCCCGCCTTTGTCATGTGAGCTCAGACACTGTGTCCAAGCTCATTCGGACTTAGCCAGCCCTCGGTCTTAACATGGCTTCCTTCGAGAATTCTCCCAAGACCGAATTTGTCTTCAGTGCTCAGGGTAAGATGCATTGTTGTACCTATCTTGACTCCTCTTCTCGGGCACTACATCCGCTTAAGTTGGTCCACTCGGACCTTCTCCGTCCTCCCCTGTCGAGTCTTTCTGAGATTGGTGGAAATATTTCCTTACCTTGATTGATAACTTTACCCAGATGATGTAGGTCTACAACCCCTGGCACAAGAGCGGTGCTGCCTTGGCAATTTCCTTGAGGATGGTGTTGGCTGAGTATCAGTCCTTTGACCCTCCACGCATTCCACTCAGATCGTGGTGTTGAGTTCTTAGGCGAGATGGACACCAAATCTTAGCCCCTCCTACACCACAGCAGAACATCGTGTCTAAGCACTCGAACCGCACAATGGAGGATGTAGTCTGCGTCATGCGGTCTGATTGTTGTCTTCTAGAGTCCTTTTTCTTTGAGGTATTTTGCTACATGACGTGGGTGTGGAACCGCCTACCGCACGGTCCTCTTCCGAACCATGTCACGCCGTACAAGTTGTGGTTCAGCCATTGCATCGACCTCCATCATACTCACGTTTGGGGGTCTCTAGCCTGTGTCCGATACAACAAGGACCAGCAGGGGTCCAAGGTCTCGCTTCGTGGTCGTATGTGTGCCTTCCTTGGTATTTCCCTACGGTCAAAGGCCTGGCGCTTTTGGGACCCTGCTCGTCACCACATCATCGATTCTTGAGATGTCCTCTTCTTTAATTCCTTCACCTACTGTGACCTATCCAGCATTCTATGACTGGCCTCCAACCATGTTCTCACCTATGTGGCTTCCCGACAGATGGGGGAGTTTAGACCTACCGATGGGTCCATCCGAGCCTCCTCACCTATGGGCCAGTCTCTGGTTGCTGATGATCCGGCCATTCTTGCTGTCGGTCAAGTGGCCTCATCAGCTCCTTCTACCACACCTACTCACATGCCAGTGTCAGACCGTTCTGAAACACCTGCTCTCGTGCCAACGTCAGTTCCTTATGGAAAACCTGCTCCCGTACAAGTGTCAGTCCCTTTTGGCACACCTCGTCCCGTGCTTGTGGCAATCTCCTCAGTCACACCTGGTCTTGTGTCTACAACTGCTTCCACGACGCGCGAGCCAGCACCTCTCCATGAGCATCACAAATACTCTTCCCTTCCTTGCAAGCCTGCAATCCTTGTAGTTGTGGACCACCATGTTGCTACACGACCAGAGATGAGCAACTCAGCATCGGGTTACTCCCGTGAGCCCGGTGGTTGTCTTTAACCACTTGCCTCCAGGGCTCAGCGAACAATCGATTCGGCACCTAGACGCTCCACTCCCAGTGTTCGGAGTGGCGAGCCTGGCACGAAGGCCCTTGGCCTAAGTGTCTAAGTGGACTACATTGAGGTGAGTTATGGTTAATCATCCCCTTTTAATACACTACGATACCTGTGTATAGTACATCCTGTTTAAGTATAGTTCCCAGAAGCTTACATTGAGATGTTCACTTCTTTTAACACTAGGTCTTTAGTGGAAGTTGTTCAGTCCATGTTTCTGAATTGAATTTTTGTGGTTCAAAAGGAATTTCCATGCATTGTTATTTTTCCTAGGAAGCCTACATATGTCCCTTGAATTATGCATCAGCTGTTTTGTCTGTCGTATTCCTCTTACATAAAGTGTGTGGTCCTAAACGCCTTGTTTCCTTTGATAAACACCCATATGACGACTTAGGGCAAATTCCAGATAGGGTTAGGGTCGCCATTTGCTCAAAGATGCCCCTCCTTCCCCTCTCCCTCCCCTCCCCAGGCAAACCACCCTAATGTATTGGGGAAGTGTATTAGGGAGTGTATCGGGAGGACAAGGTTTTTTCGGACTTGTGTAACGGCAGGTCCGCACCTCCCTCCGAATACACTAGTTTTAATGAGAAGTCTCCCTCAGCTACACTCTCCAATACACCATCCCAATGCACTTTTAACTGCTGGGAGGGGGAGGGGGGGAGATCTGGATACAAGCTCCCCCCCCCCTCCCGATGTGGACGTGTGTCTTGCGGGAGTGTAGCTGGGAGTGTATCTGGAAGACAGAAAAAAACAGACTTGTGTACATCTACATGAAGTACTCGTAAACCGTCGGTTTCAAGCATCCGACGTCTCTCTCTTTGTATACGTAACCAGTTCTAAAGCTGTACACAAACAGTTTAGTGTACTTGGACTCCGCCGCAATGGGATCCCAAGTGGACCCCCCCCCCCCCCCC
>SZWC01005190.1:140581-157914 GCA_023375785.1 Penium margaritaceum
GTCGACGACACGAGCGACAGTCAGCAGATGGAATATTGACTAGCCCATCGAGTGTTGGACTATCCCGCACACACGTTAACCTTCAACATTACGCCTGTGCAGAATTTAGTACAATATAGGTACGGATTCAATACTACAAAAATAGCACAAAATATACAATGTGTACAATGTATATCTCATTTGAAGCAAGGACATGATTAAGTAGTTTTAAGAAATCAGTTACGTTGAAATAATCTTTGTGATATTTTCAATGAACCCAGTTGTGAAGAAAGATCATGGAAATTCAGGTGTTGATGTACACATGGTTGTGTATGAACTTGACTCTAACAAGTAACTTCCTAGAAACATTGTCCACATTCGAGGTTTCTTTCCTGGAAGAATCCTCAGCATATGTTTTTCTCTCATACACATATTGGCAAGTGTATTGATTTGGGGTGATTGGGCATAAATGATTGAGGTGCACCCAGCATGCCCTGTCGGTCACGAGCTGGTCTCCCGAGAGTTTTCGATCGCTTGTGATGCCGCCACCGACCTTGTCGTGGTCATATCGAGTACAGAGGCGTGTGTCTTAGCCACCCGGAGCTCTCCCTCGACGAAACCTGATCCAAGTACGTTGAAGAAGACACTATTAGCTCAAGATGCAGAGTGGCGTGCTACTTGTGAGGATGAGCTACGAGCCTTCCGTGAGCACGATGTCTATAAGCTTATTGACCTCTTGCCTGGGCGGAAGGCCGTACAGGCCAGGTGGGTCTTTTGTATGAAGGTGAACACTATGGTACCTTAGAGGAGGAGATCTACATTGTCCAGCCACCTGGTTTCGAGGTCAATGACAAGGCCTAGCACTTGCTGCAAGGAACTTCTTGCTGTAGTCATAAAAAAGGTGACGAAATATCTCAAGCCGTTGTTTGATGGCGTTTTGAATGGTCCAGACACATTTCTATGCACGACCTCCAGTAGGTCCTTTGTGCAAGTCGCGTTCTCATTGAACGAATTGCACTGCGCCTTGTCCAAAATGCAAGGCTCACACTTTTTGTCCATTGCTGCATCTTCTACCACGTCTCCTGTACCGTCGATGACAAGGCCATGCATCGTGTCACGCTTTGCCATCTCCTTAACCGTTGCGGACGCCAAATGCCTCAACCGTTGATGCCAGAGCTCCAGATCAGCGCTTCCTCCCTTGGCCATGTTGATGACGTGCTCCTTCGAGTCTGTTGTGCCCGATGCCGCGGGGATCACCTTGGTCTCCATGATGTAGAGACTGCCCTCCCGCTTTGCCTCCAGCACGACCTCAACACCGCCGTCTTTGTGCACCACGGAACCTTTCCTGCGGAAGAGTACTTCATACTCCTTATCAGAGAAGTGGCTGACATTCAAAATGACAACCAGGCTGGGGACGTGGTACACATCACGGATTGTGCGTAGCTCCTTACTGCCCACCACGACTTCCACCTCCACGTCACCTCGGCTGGCCGCCGGACCGACTTTGTCATTCAAGACCACCATTGACTTGGAGGACCTTGTGTAGGTGACGAACCCCACTGCCTCGACTTGGGTGTGCTCCTCAGCCCTAGAATCGAGGCACTATTGGTGTTCCTGAGGGAGTGTTTCTTGTTCCCGATGAGGAGCGACTTGCCTTTGATATTTTTGCCGCCAGATTTTGCCTCCTCTAGGCACTTATGGGCCCAGTGGCCCTCCTTGCCACAGTTCCAACGTGCCCCTTTCTTGGCACCGTTCTTGCTGCCGTCCATTCTACCATTTCCTTTGCCCCCGCTTCCACCACTATCCATTTGGTTACGAGGCCCGATGAGGAAGAGGAGGCCTCCCCACATCTCTGGTGTTGTGCCTCATTGCAGATGCACTCTACGACAGCACCGTAGGCTAGTTTGTCCTCCGGCCATCCTCCCAGGACGGTGATGAGTGGTACCCAACTTTCAAGTAGGGCCATGAGGAGGGGCATCACCTCTACCTACGTGTCGATCTTCCACCCCATGTCATTGCACTATGAGGCGAGTGACTCAATCTGCTGCATAGGGGAGATAACATCATCTCCCTCCTGGATTGTCACTGTGAGGAGCCCTTTCATTGCGAAGATTTTGTTTGCGAGTAACTTGGATTGGTTGATGGTACAAAGTTTTTGCCAAGCTTTGGCTGCCAGTTTGCAGCCTTGGGAGTAGCTCCAGAGTGACTCGGCTGTCCCAAATTCCAAGAGCATGATCGCCTCCGTGTTCTTCTTGTCGAAGGCGTACTTCTCCCCGTCTGCAGTTGTCGCCTTGTCGAGGACTTCCGTTTCCAGAATGATCCCCCAATAGCCCCTTATGTGCGAGGTGCAGCTCGAACTATCACCTTCATAACCCAAAGCCTGGACCACATGCATACTTCTGGATGGGCTACATCTCCTTCTGCGCCATTTGTACAGCTTCTACTCCAACAAGATATCAGAACATCACAGTGACGTTGTCTAAGTTGACAATCCCGGGCGCTGCGGAAAACGTGAATGTTGGAGACAATCAGACTTGTGGGCCCATAACCTTTTGTTGTGATATCCGTGTGCTGCAGTCCGGAAGTTGATTTGATCCATCTCTAGTGGTTCACGTCTTTCTTTTGGGTGAATCTGACACTGAGCGTGAAATTTCTGGCTGCCTCACGCGATGTGAGCAGGAATTTGGAGACAGTTCATTTTGCAAAGGGAATTGTGCAATTTTGCGTTACTTTTTTTTTACAGACTAATTCCCTTATACCCACCTTTTCAGTGTCTGAATTCCCGAATGCCCACTTTGTGCAAAAGACGAATACAATACCCACTCTTTTTAACTGGTGACCGCATTGTCCACAAAGTGCGAATAGCAACTAAACGTGAACGCGGTACCCACTCGTGAGGAAATATGACTACAATACCGGTATTATGTGCATGATTCTGACATGTGTGGACATTGTGGTCACAATATTTCCGATTTCTACGTATTCGTTATACTTTTTGTTCTAGTGCGAATTGCGTGCATGCGTGAGGCGACTGACACCTTACAATTCATATGTTTACGAGCGTCTGTCAGTGTAATCGAAGTGAAGGGTCCTGTGTCGTCGGAATATGCTGCAATCGTGTTGCCGAATGCGCCTGCGAACTGTGGGGGGTATTTTTTTGGCTCGGAGATGTCGTCATCTTTATAAAAGTAGTAGTCGCTGTCGTCATCGCTTCCTGTCGTACACCGAACGATGTTGCACGTAACTGAAGTACCGTCTTCTGAATTGGAAAGAGGCCCTCACTCTTAACCATGACGACGATAACCTTAGTTACATGTGCGCCACGTCGGCAGATATTGGCAGACGACTGGCACATCCGGGGTTCCGGGCCCATGCATCCGATAAGGACTCTACAGAATGCCAGTTGGAAGCCACGTTGGCGTACAGTGGGTGTGTGATGCGACAGCTTGCGAACTGGCCGCACTTTTCATGCTCCTGACAAGGGTGACCGTTAGGTGCACCATGGGACATGATGTCCACAGTGTCATCATGTTTCATGTCATCATCTACGTAGGTTTTCCCCGTTGTCCGTTCGCGCCACGTTTGCTCGCCATGGGGAACATGTCGTTCCCCGTTGGAGTCCTGTTCTTCCGAGGCAAACCCGCTCACCATGGCTGCCGTGCTAGCTCTAAGCTCCGGTAAGTGGGTATGATAGGTACGAAAATGACCGTTAGGTAGGTACAATGTATGTTAGCGTGCATGCGTCTGCATGCCATACCCACTTTGGGTCTTATGGATCCACCGCTGTTCAAGTTTTACGTTCCTCCGAAACCCCCCGTCGGCAGCTCCGACGAGGAGGAGGAACCTCATGAATCCAAAGGCTACACGTCTGGTTTTGTCTTTGACGACTTTGAGGAGGCGTGCTGGGTGGAGCATGTCCAGGCCAAAGAACGCTCAACTCCACGCTCCCCAGAGCGTGGAGAGCACTCTATCATGAGGTTGAACGGAGGCTCGCGCGTCAGGCCGTTTCATCCTCCGGCCGCGGGTGGGTTAACTCGCACAAGTCGCCATGGCGTCACACTTGACTGGGATGGCTTTGCTTCTGCGACCAAGTACGGTCCACCTGTCTGTCCTTGTGCCATCCTCGATTCATCCCCGTACTAGTATGATCATTTAACATGCTGAACCCGGCTTATGCTTGCAGGATCGTCGGATGACGAGCACCACCCCCCCCCGACGGACACCGCTGTCTCCGCTGCCCAGAATAAGGGCACCAAGCCCAGGAAGCGTGCTCGACCGGAGTCTCCAGTTAATTTTCCGGGAGGCGCTGCTTTCCGGAACATGGACGCCTGCCGCGAGGCGGTCCATGACTACGCCGTCGCCGCACACATGGGGGTGAAGTTCGTGCGGAGTGAGCCGTCGCGGCTTGAAGCTCGTTGTGCAGAGTGGAGGCAGGCGGGATGCGCGTGGCAGCTGAAGGCGCGGTGGCAGCGGAAAACGAACAACATGAAGGTCATTTTCTTTAAAGAGGGTCACAAGTGCAGCCGCACGGGCACAAAGGGGGACCCCTCACGCAAAGCCGCGTGGGTGTTGAACCACATCGAGAGCACTGTCAGCAAGGAGCCATGCACCACCTCCAAGGCCCTCCGGCAGATCGTGGAAGCGCGTACTGGTGAGAGGTCCGCCTACCACGCCATTCACCGCGCGAAAAAGAAGGCCCTGACGAATCTCATGGGCGACAAAAGCAAGTCGTGGGGTCTGTTCCCTGCATACGTCGCCGCAGTAAGTATCCTGCTGTCCTTATTCGCTTGTTGTATGCTATTCACGCTGCTTTCTGCATATGTGCCAACTCTATACGTGTTTGGCTCTGTTTTCGTGATTCATGCATGCAGTTGAAGAGGGTTGACCCATCCACCGTCGCTGTCGCAGAGCAGGACCAGCACCATCTCTTCCGACGGGCCTTTGTGGCATCCAGTGCTTGCAGGATTGGATGGTCGCATGTGCGCATTTGCTGAAAATGGACGGCACGTTTTTAAAAAACGGCTTCAAGCAAGTGCTGCTGCTGGCGTAGTACTGGGACGCCAACAACCACGCTGTGCCGATGGCGTGGGCCATATACCCTCAGGAAGACAAGGACAACTGGGACTGGTTCTGTCAGCGACTGGCAGAGGCGTATCCGACGGCACGGCACAACGGGACCGCAGTCATCAGCGACAGAGACGCCGGACTCATCGCCGTCGTGAAGCGCCAAGTACCAGGAGCTGTCCACACATACTGCGGTCAACACCTGCGGGAGAACGTGAAGTCTGACGCGGGCTCAGCGGCAGCCGACATCATGTGGCGAATGGCTTCTGCTTTCACACAGAACGAGTTCGACCGTGCGCGGGACGAGCTCGGTCGGACGTCCGACAAGGCGTACACATACTTGTTCGGTGGAGATGGTGACCCAGGGCTGCCATTGGAGCAGTGGACACGCCTGAACTGCCCTGTGCCTCGTGGTGGGCACATGACGTCGAACGCGATGGAGTCTCTGAACGCCCGTCTCATGAACATACGGCACCTGTACCCATTCCACTGCTTTGCACAAATCTACCCTTTTCTGTAGAGACTGTTCATGGAGTGCCGCCGTGCATCCCACGACTGTGAGAGCCGGTACACGCCCGTCGTGGATGCCAAGCTGCAGCACTACACGGAACACGCCAAGGAGTACCGTGTCATGCGCCATGGCGGGCTCATGGGCACCGTCACCGGCCCCAGGAGCCTGGCGGGCCGTGAAGTGGATGTGAACGCGAAGTCCTGCTCATGGGGGCAGTGGAGGGAGTTTGGGTACCCCTGCCAGCACGCCGTAGCGTTGATGCTGGATGAAGGCGTGAGCCCGGGCCTGTACACCGACATGCATCTGTCCCAAATGGCCTGGCGACGTACATACCGGACTCCCATGCCGGGGGTCAACCTGCGCAAACTACAGTACGCCATGCACGGGTGGGGGCAGCCGGGTGCGAAGCGCTCCCGTGGCCGTCCACGCTCTAAGCGCTTGGACAGGGTAACACATCGCAAGCGTGACCGTATCTGCACCAGATGCGGGATGAAGGGACACCCGCCCTGGAAGTGCATCAACCCACCGACACAATCTCGAGCAGACGTGGCTGCCGCACGCGCGAGAGAGCTGGCAGCCAACAACGTGGAGACAGAGAATACTAAGGTGGAGCTTGTCGCCAGTACCGTGGCACCGGTAGCACAAGGTCATACTATGGGCTCGGGCAGTGGAGCTGAAGGCGTTGAGGGTGGCAGTGGAGCTGAAGGACTTGAGGGCGGCAGTGGTGGAAGTGCAGTTGGGGCGGGGCAGGCTGTGGACGCTCCTGGTGCTCCCTGCACAGGCGGTGAAGGGCAAGGTGTGGAGGGTGGTGCGGCCGGTGTGGACGGTGGAACGGAGGTGGTACGTGGAGCTGCTGGCAGTGGGAATGGGGGTGATGGTGGTGTAGCTGGCGTCTTGACAGTAGTGCTAGCTGTTGGCAATGGAGCTGCAAGGCGTCGTGCTTCACGCCGTGCAGGAAGTGCCAGGGAAGCGTTCAGCAGGTCCGCGGGAGGACCGCACAACGGAGACAATGGTGCTGCTCTTGGTGCAGGAGGGGGGCATTGGGTGCAGACATAGCTGAAGGCAATGCCACAGGGCGGGGGGAAGTAGATGGTGTAGAGGGAATGTTCATCATGACGTCACAGGTGGACAATCCTGGTGATGCAGATGACTCCAGTGAGTCGTCCTGGTATGAAAGCTCTGAGTCAGGTGACTGCACTGACACGGACTTAGAAGAAGAAGAGTCCCTGACCTCGGGTAGTGGGGACGAGGATGAGTGGGAGTCTTCCTCCGGCATGTCTGAGGACGATGCACATCCCAAGCGGTGTCGCCGTTTGTAATGGTCCGCTAATTTGCCATGGTAATTCTTAAGCAGAGTTTTTTCTGTAGGCATGTTTTCATCATTTCATTCTGCTTGTACAACATTTCTAACCTATGGGTTTCTTTGCTATTGGAGGTTCTACCAGTGGCCTACATCCGTGGGTCCGTGACGAGCACACGAAAACGCAAGATGATCTGGAGGAGACGTGCAAAGCCCCGAGAACAGCGACAAGCAGTTAGCGACAATGCATTCGTGGAGACAGGACTGCTACTTAGTAGACTTAGCTTGCATGATGGTGATGAGACAGGGGCCAGATTGCAAGTGGCCAATCCCTCTAGTGGGCAGTGTGCATCACCCTTTGGGGATGAATACTTTGATGCTGTGTGTGAGTTCTCGGGGGACACAGAGTATGTGGCATGCGAAGTCATTTCGTATGTGCGTAGTCTCCCTGTGTACGTGCAGGTCTGGATTAGCCACGGCTATTTGACCCCGTTGTTCTTTTGAGTGAAACATTTGACACCAATGAATTGCTTGCCCTTAGGTATTGCATTCATGTGTTCATTAGAACTTTGACCATTGCTGTATTAATTCGCATAGGCAAACCTTAGTGAACATCGTTGTAAGCAATGAATTAGTGCACTCGTATAACAAGGATGCCTTGTTAGTTTGTGTATGGAAGTGGTCTATTTTCACCATGTATAGTCATTCGCATAGGAACGTGTTAGGAACCATTGTTTCATCCTGTGCATTAATGTGCGAAATTAACAGGTAACATTGGTTTCTTGCAATGTGTCTGGAACAGGAGTACTTTGATGTGGAAACAATACTGGACTCATATTTACAGAGGTAAATATAGAGTGCAAGTACATAACATTGGGTATGCTTGCAGGAATGAACAAGAAAATGTTCGAATTACCCACTGTCACATTTGGTGTACATCCGCAGCCAAGTGCTGCTATCAATATACAAGCAGACATTCATCACATCATATCACAAGGCTTAACAGTCAACGCATTCTGTACATGGTACGCGGAGAAGAAAACACTGGGTATGGTGATGAACAAAAATTGAAAACTAGTCCAAAGCATCCACCGACACTATGAAGTCCAAGGCATCCACTGCCCTGGGGTGTTTGGTGGACGAGGAGTTGGCATGCGAACACCCAGTATCCAGCACATAGTCTCTGGTTCGCATGGGTCGTTCACCCAGCTCGGTTTCACCTCCGTTGCAACGAGCGTGTCCCAGCGAGCCTTGATCGTAGCCCATGCCTCCTCCACTTGCTGGGGCGTCCGATGTGGCATGCTGGGTGTGGTAGGTTCGTCATGTGTATAGGTCGGTCGACCCATGTCTACTACGGTAACCACAGTGGTTGGATATGGCTAATGACGAATGCCAGGTCCGTATTTGTACGAGGTCTACGAGCGGTTGCATCCGCACGGACAGTTAGGATTGGATGAGATCCATGGCTCCCATATGTCAGGGCAGTTCGATGGTCTCAAACTGGGCATTGTCCAGTCAAGGGTCTGTGCCATGGCTTCAGGTGTCGGGGGCCATGTAGCCTTTGGCCGATGGCGGCCACGTACGAACGTCGTACATGCCTCTTTGCGGTCCCATGTTTCCTTCATTGCGACCCATGCTTGGTGTGCAACAAAGGGATCCACATAATATCCAGTACTCCATCCTCGACCTTCTCTGTAGTGCATGCGCCCCTCGGATGACATGCCGTCGGAGCCAAGATTGGTTTGTCGATCGAATGGAAGAGGCATCGCTAAGTGAAGAAGATCGCATTATGCACAGTTCGATGTTATGTACTTTTCAGTACGTCGAAGAACCTTGCGAACTGGTACATTGTACCGATTCGTCAGGTGAATCCTTCGCAGCCATCATTGTTCGTTACCGTGTGTACCGCGCATAAGTGACGGATGCGAAGAGACTGTTTCGGCGGAATGATTGGCCCATAACCCGTGAATCACAGCTTCATATGGCAGCGAATTGAAAACTAGTCCGTTCGTCGCGTCAGCAGTTGCTTGGTCGCAACTGTAGGTACGCTGGAATACGTCGTCGAGGCGTATGAGTGGTCCTTCGGTACACACTGGAGGCCTGACACGGTGGCATGCCACGTAACCGTTGGGGACGCATACCCTTCCACGATGCAGATAATTCTCCCACAAGGGACCCGTTCTAATGTTTTCGCGCTCGACGGCCCTGCCGCCTGTATCGCACAAATGTGGGTATCGGAGTCAGCCCTGAAATAGTGGGTAATTTGCGCAGCCTTTTTTAAATTTGGAGGTTGTGGTCACCGATTAAAATGTGTGGGGAGAACGGAAGGGACTTGCAAAAAAGTGGGGATAGTAGGCATGTTCTCCCACGACTGGACACTACGTAAATGAAGTTGTCAACCGTGGGTAACCTGCGCATAACTTTTTCAAATGGTGGGTAAAAAGGGATCGGCCCCTTTTTTTTACATGGAAATGATATGAACATTTATAAGGCTAGTCATGAGCTATCTAATGCACCAAACCGTGCGCGATTTGGCCAAGCGTAGCCCAAGTTACACCTACCGAAGCGCAGGTCTCACCCATCACAGAAACACCTGACGCCTGAATGGTGCTCACATGCCGTGCGCCTCCCTTCATGTGTGATGCTCCCTTCCCAGGGTGCAGATCCCTTTGCACGTGATGGAGGGGTCTCCTGCACTGTTTTGACACAACTTGGCCACTGCTCGGTTGACTTTAATGATGGGATACGACAGGGTTTGAAACCTGTTCGTAGATGTGTGGTTAGAAATTTGACAGTCCCTGAGTAACAAACCGTACAACCGAGTTTCGGACGTCGAGCGAGGATTTTGGCTAAGTCCCTAAGTAACAACATGTACTACTAACATTCGGCGGATCATTTGCCGGAGCGCCTCGGCGGTCTTCCGGGGCAAAAACTTCAGATGTATTTTTGTTACTCGTTCCCGTCGATTTTTCATCAGCAATCAAGTTGCGGCCGGCTCCCAGACCCGCTGCGCATACCCCAACTTTGGACGTTCATATCTTCCTCATTACTTGTCCGATTTTGGTGAAAAAAAAATCCACCGGATTCACCGACTTGTCAAGTTTTTGGGATAACCCTTCATTTTAGGATTCGAGCAATCCTTAAGCCTCTAGACCCAACTACGAGGTTTTTCCTATCTTTGGCGGCTCATCGGCGCCTCCCGGTGCAACACTTGGACATGCATAAGGGCAAATTTTCAACATCCTGACGGTCACGAGATGGTCTCCTAAGATTTCTCGGTCTCTTGCAATTTCGTAGTCGGCCTTGTTTTGATCCGGCCGGATGTGCGTGGACTATCGAGCGTTGAACGACGCCACCATCAAGAACCGCTACCCTCTTCCCCGAGCTGATGGAAATTTTCGTCCAACTCCGAGGGGCTCGAATGTTCAACACAATCGACTTACGCAACGGATATCACCAGATATGCGTGGCAAACGCCGACATCAAGAGAACGGCACTCTGAACCCGCTATGGGAATTTCAAGTTCACGGTCATGCCGTTCAGACTGACGGATGCCCCGGCAACCTTCATGGCAGCAATGAACAGCATTTTTCGACCATACGTTGACGATTCTGTCCTGGTGTATCTCAACAACATTCTGGTTTACAGCCACACCTTGGAGCACGATGAACACTGTAAAAAAAGTCCTTGAAGTTTTACGAAGAGAGAATTTTTTTGAAAAACTCTCGAAATGCGACTTCGGTCGTCGTTTGATCGAGTTTTTGGGTCACGTCATCAACGGTGGATGCATCACCATGGATCTGTAAAAAGTGTCAGCAGTGGATGATTGGCCAACACCGACCAACGTTTGAGGAAATCAAGTTTTCCTTGGCTTTTGCAATTACTACCGACGATTCGTACGAGATTACCCCCAAGTGTCAGCATCTCTTTTCGAACTCACTTGAAAAGAAAACGAGTGGCAGTGGAGAGACAGCGAACAAGAAGTGTTCACCGCTTTGTGGAACGCTCTGACCTCGACGCCAGCCCTACGATTAGGCGATCCAACGGTCGACTACATCATGGCCACAGATGCGTCAGACCGAGCCATTGGCGCAGTTTTTCTACAAGACCACGGCAACGGCGAGCAACAGGTCGCTTATATGTCCCAAAAATTGTGAGGACCGGAACTCAAGTACGTTGTACACGAGAAAGAAATGCTGGTGGTCGTGCACGCGTTCAAGACATGGCGATGCTACCTGGAGTGTCGTCGATGCATCGTGCACACCGACCATCATGCGTTGAAATATTTGAAGACGCAGCCGAACCTCAATCGACGTCAATCCCGATGGATGGAGTTCCTTGAATCCGGGTTCGACTACGATATCGAGTATTGACTTGGCAAAAGCAACCCGGCGGACGCACTCAGCCGCCGCCCAGAACTAATGACCGACGTGGCAACGCTACAGCTACAACGAGACCCGTACCTCGAACGGCTGCTTGCACGAGGCTACGACCGGCACGGCGGGTATCACAAGGAGAAATTCTGATACGACGCACCCTATTGGCGACGACGCTTCACTGGCCAGGTGGTCATTCCCAAGAACGACGAACTTCAGTGTATCCTACTCCAAGAATGCCACGACACATGACCAGGTGGACACTTCAGAGAGGACGAGACGCTAAAGAAGCTGGCGAAAAGCTATTGGTGGGACAAGATGCAATCTGACGTGGCCAACTTCTACAGAACCTCCGACACATGTTTGTGACAAAAATCTCGTCGCTCGCAGCTACCCGGACTTCTCCAACCACTCCCTATTCCGACGGAATCATGGACTGACATCTCCATGGACTTCGTCACGGGATTACCGATCATGCCCGAGAGATATGACGCAATCCTTGTAGTCGTCGAAAGGTTTTCCAGAATGTCCCACTTCATTCCGACAACGACCACCGTCACCGCCAAGGGAACAGCACGACTGTTTTTTAAACAACATCGTATGGCTACACGACGTAACGAGAACCATCACGAGCGACAGAGACGATCGATTCACCAACTGCTTTTGGCGCGAACTAATGACTCGGTACGGCAGTAGAATTCAACTTTCAACGGCGTTTCATCCTCAAACCGATGGTCGAATCGAGCGGACCAATCAAGCGCTCGAACAGTTTCTCCAAACACTATACGAAGCTGACGGGACGGACCGGGCACAAAAACGTCCAACCGCTGAAATTGCATATAATTCAGCGGTTTTCATTGGAACGGATAAACCTCCGTTTGAAGTGGTGTATGGCAAACTTCCCGCCACACTAGCCGGACTACAAATCCGCAGGAACATTCCCGCGGTCGACGTTCAATGCTGAACCTTCACCACCATCTAGACGAAAACACGACAAACCCTCGCAGACACAAGTAGCGATCAAAGGAGCAGATGACTGACATCACAGCGATTACGTGTTTGCTGTTGGCAACAAAGTCCTTCTCAGCTCGGCAAACATCAGACTCCACGAATTCGACTATCCGAAGCTCAAACCCCGATGATTGGGATTGAGATCGAGCGCATGCAAACCCCCGTGGTTGTGCAACTCAAACTCCCCGACACTATGCAAGTTCATCTGGTGTTCCATATCAGCAGAATCAAGTACTACTGAGACCCGGGAGAACATTTCCCCGGCAGAGAGGTCCCTCCTCTGCCTCCCGTCCAAGTGGACGAAGAGACGGAGTACGTCATCAAGGACATCCTCGGCCACCGACGACGAGGCAAAACGACAGAGTATCTTGTCCAGTGGCACGGCCATGACGCCGCGCACAACAACTAGGAAGCCTACGACAACCTCTGAGACGTCGATCATCTAATCGACAGCTATCACCGCCGTAAGTGGGCTACATCTGCACGCGCTCCAGGACGTCGTGGCTAAAATGGGGGAAGTGTTACATACCAAATTCATGTTATTACACGAACAGCCCATCGCGTTGCGAGACCGTGATATTCACTTCGACGGTTGAGGGCAAACCGGCCAACTGCCCCCACCCTTAGTGAATCTTCCCGAACCTTCCGAAAATTCCGACCTCTCGCGAATCTACGGCCGAAGTATCACGACCTTTCGGTCGACTTCTTGACGCACCAAGACGAATCTGGATTTATAAAGATGCATCTTGCATCTTCACGGTCGATTCTCAAAGACCCCCGACTTCTCGGCGGACCTTCTCGAATCTGACCATTCACGGCACGACTCCGCACGCGTCGCTCGACAACGGACCCAACAACCCCGACTATGCCTCATTCGTAACTCGACACTTGTATATATATATATGTTCGATCATTTCAACACGTCATCGAAGAGCACTTACAGCTAATGATAAATTGCTCGTGTCCCAAATTATAAATCGCGTCCTGCCTCACAAAATTTACCTGTTCACCATCTACGCTCTGTTTGACATAACATTCACCATCTAAGCTTTCGACTGGCATTGAGAAGATTCCAGGAAGCTTCCTAGCCTTTCTGCTTGCTAGCCTGACAGCACGGGTCTGGCTGGTTGACACACAGGTCATGCAAGGGACAGCAAGGGTAGGGAGAGACACGTGCACTTGTATCTCAAGCTTCAACTGAAGTAAATGCAAAGAGAGATAGCAAATGACAGGTCCACAGTATAAATAGCCGCCGTGGCTCACGGCGGGTGGCGCACACGGCGGTGCCTGTCAAACCTGAACCGGCCCAAAACCACTGTTTTGGCCATAATTCTGTGCACAAGCGTCCAAACGGAGCGCCGTCTGATCCTACGGATGCACGACAAAAAGACAGACACAACGACTGGTCACACTCCTACGTCAGGGAGCAGCCGGAGAGTGTAAGAAAACAAACATGTAAATCAGCCTGGCAAGGCTGTCCACCGAGAAAATCCTGAAGACCTCCAAACGTAGTCCGTGGGCTGTGGGAGCCCTTTGGTACACTGGGTAGGCTGCCAGGCTGCCTCCAGCGGGTGGAACATCACCTCAGGGAACTCTGTCTCCAGCTGGGTCCGCCTCAAGGGTCTGCACGAGCATGGACATGGCCGAGTGGTCACAACCAACTGTACAACTGTGTATGACTGACAACATCACAACACTCCCCCATGACCCGATGGTACGCATGTCCATACAAGTGCAGAACGCGTGCCGGTGCAACACAGAGTGCTCAACAGGGACCCGGACAATCACCCACTCTCGGACAGGGGTCGCAATCCGACGGAACGAACAGCCCCGAGGAACTTCCCACGTGCCAGTGCCTTGGTCAGGAAGTCAGCGCGCTGCAAGTCTGTGCCCACCCAGATGATGGAGATCAACTGCCGCTCCACCAGATCACGCACGAAATGATACTGGACAGCGATGTGCTTCGTGCGTGCGTGGAACACACCAGAGTTCTCAGCGATCGCGAGAGCACTCTGGTTGTCGCATCGGAGGATGATGGTAGGCACGGACTGACCCAAGCACTGGAACAACCGCTGCAGCCACACCGCCTCAGCGGCGCGAGCGCCCAGAGCAACATACTCAGCCTCTGAGGAGCTACGAGCAATGCACCCCTGCTTGCCGCTGCGCCAAGACACAGCGGTGCCACCAAGCAGGAACAAGTAACCCGTGCGGCTGCGTCCATCAGGACTCCATGCCCAGTCGCTGTCGGTGTAGCCATCTACCACAACCGAGCACTGTCTCCGAAAGCAGAGACCGTGATACAGTGTGGAGACCACGTACCGGATGACTCGCAAAGCTGCGTGCAGAGCGCGAGCCCGAGGGGACTGACTGAACTGTACGAGTAGGTTGACAGCAAACGCAATGTCGGGACGCGTGGTCGTGGCCAAGTACATCAGTGAGCCAATGATGATCAAGTACAGGGTCACGTCCACAGTCTCGCCCACATCGGCTGGGTCTGTCACCTTCAGGGCGTCCTGCCCATCGGGAGTGATGGGTGACGAGGCGACGGGAACAGCGCCAAGGAGGTCAGCAAACCGCTCCCCCACAACCTGTGCATATCGTGCCTGATGGAGGAGGAGTGTCCGTCGACGACGATCACGCAAAATCTCCATCCCGAGGAAAACAGCTGCTGGACCAAGGTCCTTCATCCTGTAGGCGGCCTGCAGGACCGCCTTGGCCTCCTTCACGGCCTCCAGTGAAGGAGACGCAATCAGGAGATCGTCCACATACACCAGAATGGCAGTGAGGTGCTCGGCTGTCCGTCGGATGAAAAGTGACGGGTCGGCATCACTCTGGACGTACTCGGCC
This sequence comes from Penium margaritaceum, assembly GCA_023375785.1. Classification (NCBI taxonomy): domain Eukaryota; kingdom Viridiplantae; phylum Streptophyta; class Zygnematophyceae; order Desmidiales; family Peniaceae; genus Penium; species Penium margaritaceum. Next base: position 155,670 of record SZWC01005190.1, read on the forward strand.
TGAGTGAGGGTGCGAGTGATCTCTCGGTTCTAGCACCGGGGCGACTGCTTCAGGCCATACAAGGCCTTGCGCAAGCGCCAGACCTTGTTGCCTTCGACCTCAAACCCAGGTGGCTGGACCATGTAGATCTCCTCCTCCAAGGTGCCGTGGAGGAACGCATTGTTCACATCCATCTGGTACAGCTCCCAGTCATGGTGAGCGACCACACCAAGCATCGCGCGAGCTGTGGTCATGCGGCCAACAGGGGCAAAGGTGTCAGTGAAGTCGATCCCCTCAACCTGAGAGAATTCCTTGGCAGTCAAGCGGGCCTTATAGCGGTCCAGTGAGCCGTCAGGCTTCACCTTCTTGCGGAAGACCCACTTGGCCTGCACGACCTTCCGTCCCTCAGGACGGTCGACCAGCTCAAAGACTCCGTGCTCTCGGATGGCCCTGAGCTCGTCCTCACAGGCGGCCCGCCACTGCTCAGCATCCTCTCCTGAGAGAGCCTCCTTTAACGTGTCTGGATCAGGGACCGTCAAAGGGGAGCTCCGGGGGGCCAGGACACATGCCTCATGGGTCGGACGGACCGCAACTAGGTCAGCGGCAGCTGCCTGTGCAGCCTCATGCTCGTCAGCGATCAGCTGGTGCCCAATGGGACAAGCTGGGTGCACCTCCGTGTAGGTGCCTTGGACACTTAGGCCGAGAGCCTTTGTGCCAGGGTCACCACTATGCACGCTGCGCGTGCGTCGTCTGGGTGGCGCAACCACAGTCGAAGGTGCTCGTGAGGCAAGTCGGCGGAGACGCCCACCTGGTCCACGGGAGTAGCCCGAGTCTGAGCTGACTGACGGTTCTGGCACAGGGAGGGCAGGTGCTGTCTCTGGAGACGCTGCAGGCGTGGGCGAGACAGGTGCGGCAGGCGCGGGCGAAACAGGCGTTGTAGGCACGGACGAGACGGTCGCGGCAGGCGCGGGCGAGACAGTCGCGGCGGGCGCGGGTGAGGCAGGCGCCGCAGGCGAAGAGGCGGCAGGTGCAGCCCCGGCAGGCGAAGCAGGCGCTGCAGGTGCGGGCGAAGCAGGCGCTGCAGGTGCGGGCGAAGCAGGCGCTGCAGGTGCGGGCGAAGCAGGCACTGCAGGTGCGAACGAAGCAGGCGCTGCAGGTGCGGGCGAGGCAGTCACGGCAGGCGCGGGCGAGGCAGTCGCGGTAGGCGCGGGTGAGGCAGGCGCGGCAGGCGCAGGCGAGACAGTCGTGGCGGGCGCAAGCGGGGCAGGCTTAGAGACTACAGGCCCGACAGCAATGATGGCCGGGTCAATGGTGGCCAGGGACGGTCCCACCCCAGAGGCACCCTGGACGGACTCACCCTGTGGGGTAGACTCCCCCATCCAACGGGAGGCCTCACAGGTGGGAACGTGAGACGCTGCCTGGGTGAGAATGGCAGACAGGTCGCGGTACGACAGTGCCTCAAAAAACAGCGCGTCGCGCGACTCAACGATGCGGTGGCGACCCGCATCCCAGAAACGCCACGCTTTGGAACGCGAGGAGACACCGAGGAAGGCACACATCCGGCCGCGCGGAGAGACCTTGGACCCCTGCTGGTCCTCGGTGTACCAGACACAGGCCAAGGAACCCCAGACGCGAGCAAGCCTGAGGTCCGCACGGTGACCGAACCACAGCTCATACGGCGTGACGTGGTCCGGCAAGGGACCATGCGGGAGGCGGTTCCAGACCCACGTCATGTAGGCGAAGCCCTCGAAGGCGAAGGACTCCGGGAGACCGCACTCAGCGCGCATGGCGCGAACCGCGTCCTCCATGGTGCGGTTCCAGCGCTCGGACACACCGTTCTGCTGTGGCGTAGCAGGGGCCGAGAGCTGGTGACAGATACCAAGCTCGGCGAAGTGAGTGGTCAGCTCACCGAGATACTCACCGCCGCGGTCAGAGCGGAAGGTGTGGAGGGAGTGACGAGACTGACGCTCGGCCATCACGAGCCACAAGCGCACGGCTAGAGCGGCATCACTCTTGTGGCGGAGGCAGTAGACCCACCGCATGCGGGTGAAGTCATCCGTGAGGGTAAGAACATACCGACCACGGTCAGCGACAGACTCGACAGGGAGAGGTCCGAGGAGGTCCGAGTGGACAAGCTCCAGGGGACGCTGCGCGCGAGTGACGGAGGCAGGGTAGGTGCATCGATGCATCTTGCCCTGAGCGCAGAACAGACAGTCGGTCTTGGGCGGCTTCTCGAAGGAAGCCGCGTCAAGACCGAGAGCGGGCT